>PVIC010003793.1:11913-57320 GCA_004025085.1 Thryonomys swinderianus | reverse complement strand
CAGATGGGGGTGTTTTGATCAAGCATGACTTTGGATATCTCACAGCTACAGTCAGAAAACAAACTGGTAGTGGCCAGGAGAAGGAGGTAGTCAAGGATTGAGCCAGCATCTGTCTTGGGTTCAGCCATTTCTGCCATTTGCCAGATGATAAAAATGGGAACTCCCAGAAATCTTACCAACTCATCATGCTCAATGTAAAATGAAGGTAGAATGACTGTATGTATGAGGATCAAATGAAGTGAATGACATGAAGGAGGGAATGAGATATAGCAACTTCAAAATAATATTAAAATAGTTCTCTAGAAGACTCACATGGAAGAAAAATTTTCCATACTCAAAAGGATCCTTTGGTCTTTGCTCTGTATGTAGATCCTACTCTTTTCCCATTATTTCTCCTCTAAAAAAAACCACCTTGAGCATGAGAACTAGAAGAAAGAACCAACAAATGAGATTTCATCCTACTAAAAAGTTTCTGCACGGCAAAAGAAACCACTGGCACCGCTAAAAGACAACCAACAACATAGCAAAAAATCTTTACTAGCTGTCTTTCAGACAAAGGGCTAATATCTACAATATATAAAGAACTTAAACAAATCAGTCACCCCAAGTTTAAAGAACCAATTCAAAAATGGGCATCTGAAATGAACAGACACTTCTCAGAGACAGAAGTTAAAGCAGCCAAGAAGCATATGAAGAAATGTTCAACATCGCTGGTTATTCGAGAGATCCAGATGAAAACAACACTGAGATTTCATCTTACTCCACAAAGAATGGCTGCTATTGTGAAATCAACCAACAATAAATGCTGGTGTGGCTGTGGGGAGAAAGGAAAGCTTCTTCACTGTTGGTGGGATTGTAGACTTGTGCAACCATTGTGGACATCAGTGTAGAGATTCCTCAGAAAATTAGGACTATAGGTCCCATTTGGCCCTGCTATTCCCCTGCTAGGAATATACTCAAAAGAATTTTAAAAATCACATTGAAAAAAACATATGTACACCCTTGTTCAGCAGCTCAGTTCATGATAGCCCAATCTTGGAAACAACCCAAATGCCCATCAACTGAAGACTGGATAAAGAAGATGTGTTTTTTTTAAATAAAATGGAGTATTACTCTGCCATAAAGAACGACAAGTTTCATTCATTTATGTGCAAATGGATACACCTGGAGGACACACTAATAAGTGAAATAAATAGATCATAGATATGCAAATACCATATCTTGTCTTTGGTGTGAGAACCTATAGATGTAAATGAGTTCTAGAATGTATGATAATTTTTGTAAAATAGGAAATATCCAAAGGAAATTTGGTGTGGGAAAATAATGAGGGGAAAAAATAAATATGATTTAGAAAGAAAATGAAAGAGTATGTATATAAGGGGTGTGGGGTTGTGGGCAGGTAGGGACGTGAGTAAAAATGAGAATTAACCGGTGTCATATAATGATACAAATTCCCCAATGTTGTGTGTAATTGTGAGCTGTATATAAAATGTACCAATAGAGACTTCAAAAAAAGGAGCTAGGGATTTAGCTTATGTGGTACAATGCCAACCTTGGACACACAAGGGCCCGAGTTCAATCTCCAGTACCCCCCACCCCCCCAAAAAAAAAGAATTTAAAAAAATGCTTTGATTCCTCAACAAGGACCAAGGCCAGATAAACACACTATCACCATAAAAAGTCAAGCCACAAGACTAAATTCTGTTTACTTACTACTCCCGATGCTCAAATGTTTAACACCTTAAAGACAAAGTACGTGACTATCTGAATTTGTTGGTTTTTATGTAGATGCTTAGCATTATGCAATAACTAACAAGTTATTAATGGGTATAAGACTACTACCACGTTTCACGGTCCATGATACTCTATGGATTCCATGTTTTATTTCTCTGGGTTAAATTTCTTGCAATTATATTTTCTGGGTTGCTGAAGTGAACCCCTTGTCTTTCTATCTCTCAGAATCCATGAGACCTTATCAGAGGCTACTACTTCTCAGAACACCAAGTTAAGCCAGGACACATCTTTCAAGTTTTAGGGATCCCCCACCCCTCTCCTCCACCTCTTTTGAATACTCCTAATATAATTTTCTATATCCTCTTCAGGCAGAAAAATTCCATCCATCTGACAAGGTACAGAAAAAAAGAAGATATCTCTTTTGTTGCTGATGAACCAACAGCCAAAAATGAGTTATTAATTTGTACATAGCTCACTCGTTAACATGGCAGCTTTACTTTCACTAATGGAAATGAGTCACGCAGAGACTGATGCTGACATTTGCTGAAAAGAACCACACCAAAGGGAGAATAGTGAACTGAGAAACAGTTTGTGTTCCCTGAACTTATTTATCTTTATCTGATTTATTCTCACTTGGAGCAGCAAATATAGATCTTGGTAGCAACAGACTGTGTTTATCTTAGGCAAAAAATTATAATACAGAGCAGTCGTTAAGGATGCAAAGTTACCCGAGGGCCAGAAGATACAACACAGAAATGACCAAAAGCCAGTGAAAGACTTCAGGAACTGGAACAAAAAGAAAAATGTCTTACAACAAGAGCTGGCTGATCTAAACAATTACGTGACAATGGCTGCTAAGTTTCCCCAGGCCTTTACCCCTTCAGAAGCCAGGACATCAGAAAAAAGGACTAATCAGCCAAGCATAGGGCATCTCTCTCCATTTAGCTACACAAAATGCATGAAGACTCCTCCGAGAAAATGTATCTACAAGGTGGAATCATGTCAGTGTAAAGGGAGAAGCCAAGGGAGGGACATTTCACAACTACTGGCTTTGGTGACTCACTCTTTTTGTTGGTCCATTTCATCATCTGGAAACAAGAGGGTTGGGCTGAGTAATACTTAGGATCCCTTCCAGCCCTAAAAGTGAAATAAGCTCATCATTTAAAAAAAAATGATCTGACATGTGTTCCATTGCTATATATCATTGTTGACCTGTGAATTCTCAAGAGCTACCACTTATTTTGCTCAATTGCAGGGGGAAACGCTCCACTCCTTGCCTCCTCTTAAATAGGGTTTCTCAAAACAGATCCTGTTTGTAGGTTTCTTTTAGACCAAAACATTTACGTCTCTGGACCTGAATAACTTGTGTGATGTTCTCTCCAAATCGCACCGTCACAGCCTGATGCCCTGGAATCATTCATCTAACCAAAATCCAGGAAATTCATCATTTTTTTAAAAACTTATTTCTTCCCAGTGTATTTTCTCCTTTAAGGAGCTGAGCTGATTATGTAAAATCAATCATGTCAGCCGTTTTAGGCATATCTTCTACTAAGCATGTCTGTTGGGGTTTTGTTTTAAATTTTTACTTTATTCTAGGTAGAAACTGTTTAATATCTCTCCCCACAACCACTGTCATTGATTAAAAAGTATCGATTTTGATCGTTTCCGACCATTTCTTAAGGCTTCAGATAAGTCTCTACATTTATGTCTGTTCTGCACAGCCCTTTCCAGCACTTCTATCATTTTGAGGCAGAAAATATGACATTTCTCCAGTAATGATTTTCTTCTCTCTCACAGGTCTCTGCACAGCTGTCCCTGCATTCTCCAGCACTATTAGCATACTATTCTTTTTAAGTCCTACATTCCTCTTTGTCAGAAGGCCTGTGGTTCTTTGAGCCTTAATTATGGTGTCTTAGATTCTTCAGTTGCTTTCATATCCAGAATTTTATACTTCCTCTGATTGCACCTTATTCACCTGATTTCTTAATTCCCAAAATTTACTTTCTTGAAATACAATACCTTTGTATAGCTGCATTGTTTGAACCTCCGCTTTATTATTCTCAGTGCGAGTCATCTGGACATGAAAACCTTCATGCTTACCTGCCTGCTATCTATCTTCAAGTAATGAATTTTTTTTGTTTCCCTTTCATCTCACCACAAAAGGTTTCATACAGGGCCGGAGGGTTAGCTCAGTGGTTCCGGCGCCTGCCTTGCAAGCGCAAGGACCGGAGTTCGATCCCCGGTTTCCACATATAATGCTGGGCGTGGTGGCTCACGCCTGTAATCCCAGCACTCGGGAGGCAGAGACGGGAGGATTGCTGAGTTCACCGCGGCTTGCCTGGGCACCATGGTGAGCTCAGGGCCAGCCTGAACTACAAAGCGAGACCCTGTCTCCAAAAAAGCAAAAAAAAAAAAAAAAAAAAAAAAAAAGGTTTCATACATACATATATATAAAGAGAGCACTCAAAATTTCACCATAGCATTAAGCATTATATATATGTATATATGTGTGTGCATATATATATATATATATATATATATATAAAACCAAAATGCTGTAGTCATTCTCATCTTTCAGTTATTCCCTCACTTAATATCTTTCTTGCAAACATAGGACAGAACTACCTAGTGAAGAGCCAACCTTTATTTTCAACAGTCAGCAATCTATCTCTTAATAGGAGGCATGTCGTCTAGAAGGGAGCAAATACTGTCTGTGATTCCACTATCAAAATCAATGGAAAAGAATTAGGAAAAAGGCTTGCAGGGCTCCAGACAATTGGAAATGTGCATATTAAATGTACAAGGACTTACCTTTGCAAAACAGCAAGTTGCAAACAAATACAGAATTTGAACATGGAAGAATGAAGGTTAAAACCACTTCCTGGTACAAACTTAGTTCTTAGAATTCTTTTGGCTCAAATGTAGGGTTATTATCGTAAAAGTCGTCGTGTACTGCAATCCTCTACCGACTTCAAAGTGAAGGATCAACAAAAAGACCTTTCTCAGACATGCGAAAGGGTATCCTGGTGGAGTTACGCAAATAACACGAATTCTGGTTGGTTTGAGTAGAAAGAGAACTAGTAATTGAGAAAAAGGGTTTAACCAAAAGGATTTGAGTCTATTTGATTAGAAGTATTTTTAAAAGTCTCACATAAGCATCCTTGAATATTAGAGTTTCTGAGGTTTATCCATCACTAGTTATTTTCCAATTAACTGTACATTCTAATATCCCTGATCCGAGTTCAATGGCTTCAGTGACTGATAATTTTGCTTCTTTTCAGAACAGATATTTAACCCCGAAGCTTTAGCACTGTGATGACTATCATTCCATGGGTTTGAATTTGCAGCCCTAAAGGGAGGATTTACATCTCCTAGATCGCCATTTTAGCATCAGGTAACTTCTCTGTTAGGTAAATCAGAGGATGATCTTGTCCATCCACTGACTAGATTCTCCTCCCACACTGGTGATTAACCCTGAAGATAGCCCAGTTAATTCCTTTCCTTAATAAATGTCATAAGCCCTTGTGTGAAGTAGTCGATAGTAGCCATATTTACATCACTATGTATAAAGTATTACATACACTATTTAATAAAAAAATGAGAAAGTACAAAGATATAGTACAAATGTAGCTTAAGAAATAAGGTTCAGTCGAGCACAGCCTGAGGTATATTTGATTTCAAAGGAAAGGAATGTGCTCATTACAAAAGTCAGTATGGTAGATTTTTTAAAAATAGGAAATATTCAAAGAGAATGTGGTAGGGAAACATAATGAGGAGAAAGAATAAATATGATTTGGACAGAAAAAGAAATAGCATGTATATAAGGGGAGGGGAGTTGTGGGTGAGTAGGGATATGGGTAAAAATGAGAATTAACTTCTGTCAGATACTGGTACAAACTCCCCGCTACTGAGTGTGATTGTGAGCTGTACATAAAATGTACCAAGAAAGAATTCAAAGTTTTAAAAAGTCAGTAATATAGTTTTTTAAAAAATAGTCCAGAGTAAAGACTATTAAGAGACATGACAACCAAATGCACCAAATGACCTAGATGATGTCTCCTATAAAAAAGAAGCCTCCTTGGGCCGGAGGGTTAGCTCAGTGGTTCCGGCACCTGCCTCACAAGCGCAAGGTCCTGAGTTCGATCCCCGGTAACCACATATAATGCTGGGCGTGGAGACTCATGCCCACCAACAATCAACACCGCATACCACAATGCACATGGTGGCTCACGCCTGTCATCCCAGCACTCGGGAGGCAGAGGCAGGAGGATTGCTGAGTTCGCGGCGGCTTGCCTGGGCACCATAGTGAGCTCAGGGCCAGCCTGAACTACAAAGCGAGACCCTGTCTCAAAAAAACAAAAACAAAACAACAACAACAACAACAACAAAAGAACCCTCCTTGCCAGAGGGAACAGACTATAGTTATTAGATTGGGCCAGAGATTTAGCTCAGTGGTTCTGGCACCTGCCTCACAAGTGCAAAGTCCTGAGTTCGATCCCAGTAACTGCATACAATGCTGGGCGTGGTGACTCACCCCCACCAGCAATCAGTACCACACCCCACAGTGCCGGGCATGGCGACTCATGCCTGTAATTCCAGCACTCGGGAGGCAGAGGCAGGAGGATTGCTGAGTTCGAGGCTTGCCTGGGCTAACTACATAGTGAGCTCAGGGCCAGCCTGAACTGCAAAGCGAGACCCTGTCTCAAAAAGAAAAAACAAATTCAGTGGAGATTATTACTAGTAGAGAAGGAAGACATTATATAAGGAAGGGGATGCTGGAGCGTGGAGAACGCTGGTAACATTCTATCTTGCGTCCTGGATAAATAGTACATGAATACTTGTTTTATAAGTATTCATCTAATTTTTTGCATGATTTCTCTTATATGAAAAGCCCAAAATATTAATAAATCAATGAGAAAAATAAAAGGTTATAAGAAACGGGGAGATAGAACTTTCCCAGATGAGAAGGGTACCAAGAAATATAGGACGGAGGGAGAGATGAAGGGGGTGAAAAAAGAATTAAGACGTGTTGTGTCCATGTGTCAACTCTGCATGATGAATGCAAACATTTCCTTTACACATATGTACTATTAAAGAAAATTTTTTAAAAAGAGTAGAAGAGAAAAAAAGTTGGAAGGAAGGATTTTTAACTGCCTTTGTAGCCCCTGTACACTTTTTCTTTTCTGGGACAGGGTCTCGCTTTGTAGTCCAGGCTGGACCTGAGCTCACTATGTAGCCCAGGCAAGCCTTGAACTCAGCAATCCTCCTGTCTCTGCCTCCCGAGTGCTGGGATGACAGGCGTGAGCCACCACACCTGGCACTGTGGTGTGTGGTAGTGACTGCTGGTGAGTGTGAGTCGCCACGCCCCGTATTGTATGTGGTTACCAGGGATCGAACCAGGGACCTTGGGTTTCTAGGCAGGCGCTAGAACTACTGAGCTAAATTTCTGGCCCTGTAGTCCTTCTACTCTTACAGTAGTGTCCTGCCATATTCTAAATATCTTTGTCAAAAATAAGAAAACTGCCCGAATGTTGTCCTGGAGCAGAAGCCCAGCCCTGCTCCCAGCTGTCACCCAAAATTTACCACTAGACGCAAGCCCGTTAATTACGGAAACAGGGAACGGACACAAGTAGCGCTGGGGTTCCGTTGCACACCTGGAGGAAGTCCAACACAAAAGACAGTGATACCAAGAAGAGGTACGGTGAGAAACCAGTGGCGACCGAAGTCAGCACTCAGCCACCTTACCTCTTCAGATCTGCTCTGTGCTGATGCGCTGTTCGTCCTGTGCTCGAGGAGTGCTGCACGGCTGTGTGCTCAGCTCCCCGGAAGGGCTCCACCCTCCCCTCCCTCATCTGTAGGACCAAGTGACGTCCCTCAATACCTCAGATGGCACATGCTCTTTCCAGCCTCCACTTGACATAAGGTCTCCCCAGCTCTGCCTGCTAACTACTGCGCATCGGAGGTGTCAGCCAAGCCTTCACTTAGCCTCCACCCTCCCATTTCCAAACTACATCAAGTCCCTTTATAATACTCTCTCAGTCTTCATTCCCATTCCTTCACAGCATGATCAGTTTATGTGCTTACTTACATTCTTTTTTTCCTCAGTATGGTACAGGGAGTCGAACTCAGAGCCTTCTACTTGCCAGGCAGGCACCTAAACCACTATGCTGTTCTTGGGCCCAGTTCATATACTGATTTGGGGGACTATTTAGTTTGCTCTCTGTCTGGAGTTCCTGAGAGCAGTCATTTTCCTATGTTCTAGCACTTGTCTGAGACCAGTCAACATATTTGTTGACTCCTAGAGGAAGAACTGAATGACTTATTTGTGAATCACCCTGTGAATTTCTACTTCCTTTCCCAACAACTATCAAAAATAACCAAAGAATTGTTTCAATAACATCATTACAAACTCATTAGTAACTAGTGCATTTTCAGTAGGATTGGCCAATTCAGATGAGACAGTGTTTAGAAAAGTACTTTATACAAAAACGTCAGTTACAGTTAGTAGATTTTTTGGAGTTCTAGTGGGTGACAGATTTATTTTTCTTTAATTTCTTCATGCCCACCATGGACATAAACACATACTGGGCACCCAGTTAATGTTTACCAAGTCAATAAATATTAATTCCTTGAATTAACTGCATTTGTGAAGAGTATTTAATACATTCACAAACAAAAAAAATTATCTAAGAAAATGAATTAAAGAGAAAAACCTAAACAATATATAACATGTTAATTATTTTCCTTTAAGGATCTCTACAAAATCCACATCTTCAGCTCTTCAATGCTGTGTGTGTGTGTGTGTGTGTGTGTGTGTGTGCATGCTCACACTTTATTGAGACCTTTGTACTATTCCTTAGCCACTTGTTTTGAGACAGGTCTCTAAGTTATTAAATTACCCCATTGGAATCCAATTTACAATCTTTCTGCCTTAGATACCAAGAGTTCTGGGATTACAGGTTTATACCACTATGGTTGGCTTTAATTGCTAAAGGAAATAGCAAAGATATAAGAAGCTAATGGGTCTAAAACCAGGAGACCTCAGTCTTACTGATAACTAAATTAACTTGCATTGACTCTTTAAGCCTTGATTTCTTTGATTGATTGGTTTCTTGAATCTATGACTTAGGTATTGGAAAGGTTTTAGCATGAATGTAATAATTTCTTTTAAGAGTTGTTGAAACATGAGAACAATATATTTTCACCAAGACTTACTTCCCAAAAAAAGATTAAAAATAAAAATTATTTCTTCCATGTCTAAATGAAAGATTGGTCTTCATGCACAGGAAGTTTGGACTCCCTATTCTTCCAGAACCAAAAAGTCCTGCAAAAAGACTTCTCATGACTTTGTAGCCTTGGGTATACAGAACTTGTCACTGGAGCAAACTGAAAAAGGACAGTTAAATTCAGGCTTTTGCCCTGCTACCCTGATGTATGCAACATCAAGGGACTGAACCATAACAACACAGAGAAGCAACTGGCTTGTTTTTGAAGGCTGCTGTCTGGCCAACTTTGCATACAGAACTAATTGAAAAAAGAAGTTCAAAAAAAAATCAAGAGAGGACTTATATTTTAATTTGTGCAAATGCATATAGAAACCATGAAATTAATCTGCTCTGCATTGGGTGGTGCCCAAATCCCTAACATTTTAAGTAATATATGGCCAACATTTCTTTAAATCATACAAACACAACCAACAGTTGGATGACAGGTGTTCTGACTAGTTTGGGAACTATTTCCGACCTTCGGTGGAAAGTGGTAATTATGGACATTTTCTAAAATGTGCTTCTCTCCACAAGGAAGGGTGACAGGTTAGTTCTGATCCTAAAAATATCCTTCTATGCAGTCAAGTCAAAGGACTGAATGTGGGGTAATGCGACACTCCATTCTTTTGGGCCACTGTCCTCACTTTCCTTGAAGCACACAGATTAGTTCTCCTGGAAACCAAGACTCTTACACCAGAACAGTTCTCTTAAACACTTCTTAATGAAATCTTGAAAAATAGTTTACAAAAATATCCCATGAATGTTTCTGTCTTCTACTGGTGTGTTTCTAATGTGCAGCTCCCTGAGGAAGGGGGTTAGCTAATGAGATGTGATTCCAAACCCAAAACAAAAATAGGCTTCACACACACAAAAAGATGAATCTACAAATACCTCCTACTGGATTCACTTGTTGGGCTTTTTTTCCACCTATAAAGCTACCCCCAGAACACTGTGCTAAACTCCCTAACTGAAGGAGATGCATCCCAGCACCACCTTTGAGGGACCGAGAGCCAGAAGGTCTGGCGTTGGAAAGCCGGGGTCCCCACACTGCCCGTGTAGCTGTCTGTTCCTTCCACAGCTGTTACTTGCACAGCACAGAGATAAGCTTGAGGAGCAGGTGCAGGCATGAAGCCCTAGACTATGTACACAATTCCAGAGCCCTGCTGTGTCACAACAGGGGTTGTAAAGCAAAAGAAAGATATGTTATCTGATGTGACTCATTGAGAGGATATAAGTAAATTCAACATAAAACATCAAAAATGTAGAATAAAAAATCAATTAAAGAATTAAAATCAGGGCCAGAGATTTAGGTCCGTGGCACCACACCTGCCTGGCAACCCCAATGTCCTGAGTTTGACCCCATGATGTCAGAAAAAATAAAAGTAAAAATCATTGCTTCCTAAAAACTTTGATATTGATGAATAGCTACAAAGTGGGCAGTTATTAAGGAGCCTGAGATTCAAAGCTATCAAGTGACTTTCCCAAGGTCACACAATCATTTTGTAGTTTGAATTCAAACCCAAATCTATAGCATCTTCACCATGGAGTTACTGTCACTTTGTAAGTATGAGTTTCCAGAAAACTACAATTTATAAATCACTTCCATAAAAATTCTAAAAAATAAAATTGAGCTATTTTACTGTCACTTTGTAAGTATGAGTTTCCAGAAAACTACAATTTATAAATCACTTCCATAAATATTCTAAAAAATAAAATTGAGCTATCTTGTCTAGCTATACAAATTTAGTGATTAAAATGAATAAAGTCAGTAGTGCACTGGCTAAGTGCAGCTGCACTCATATAATCAATATTTATAATGTATAAAAATTTTTAAAAATCTGACTCAGCTTATCAAAAAGGCCAATTATTTTGAGCAAATTTAGACAATTCCATTAGAACATTAAACTGTTTAAGTTTTTTTTTAAAATTTTGCAAATCAAACTCCAGATATGTTTTTCATTTCATTTCTCTAAGATATGGAATGGATTTCCAATTAGGTGTCAGATCTTCTATTCTCTCAAAGGTAGTGGTGTGGGAGAGGGGAGAAGGTCCAAAGATAAAAGTCAGCATTCCAAAGACTCTAATACATCAAATATATCTTCCTGATTAGGTAGAACTGGCCAAGTAATCGTATTTCTAAGCTTCTGACCAATGCAATAGTCTAATGCAATTCAATGCAATAGTACTAATCAATTCAGTGCAATAGTACTAATGATCATTCTAAAATGACTGAGAGTTGCATATATCTTTCATTAGTAAAAATTTTTTGAAGCTATAATGATTACTTAATATCTTCAAAGTATATGTAATAGGATATTATTGTTTACTGTAGTATGGTTATTATAGTATGAAAAGTAGAAGAGAAGAATAGAAGCTTACTGATAAGAAAATGACTAAATTCATTACACTTTACTCATGCAAAAGAATATTACACAGCTGTAAAAATTAAAAAGTAGGATAGATACACTTCAAGATATAAAGACAAAATGATCAGATCCCAAATCCATGTTGGTTCACAGAACTTTAAGAAAGAGAAAAACCCTTCAGAGCCCTGGTACCTTCCTGAGACTTGGAAGTATGTGGACAGAGAGGTGCTCCCTCCGAGGCGGATGCAGCAGGCCCCATCCACACCTCCTGTCACAGGAATGGCGGCAGTGGTAGGTTCCTCAAGGGCTGGATTTTCACAGCAGCTTCCCTTTCAGGCACGCCTGATTCCAATTAGGAGTGGGACTACTTCCAAGTCTCAGGAAGGTGCCAGGGCTCTGAAGGGTCTTCATGTTGGTCTTCCATGTTGTTGTTTACACCGCCTCGCTACCAGCTTGAAGTATTTTCAAGGTTGCAGAAGAGAGTCATCACATGGTGCAAATTTCTAGCAATGAGAAACAGAACTCTCTTTCTAAATAGTTTAGGAGCTGATCACTGCCAGGTAGAGAGGATGTGTGTGCGATCCTTGCGCACACTGAACAGTTCTGGAATTCTTCCTTGCGTTTTTATTTGAGCTACCACAGTTGCCCCCAGTGTCCTGAATAGATTCAAGATGTTCATCTTTCAGGGTCATTTGGGCTTTGGGAAGAGCCAGAAGTTGCACGGTGCCAAATCTGGTGAATAAGGTGGGCAAGGACACACTGTAAGATTTTTACAAGCCTACATTTCTGCCAGATGGCACTTAGCAAGATCATGCACCATATTTTTGCTCACCATTTAAGAAGACACTTACAAAAGGAGATTTCCAGGAACTATTTCAGAGAGTGACAAGAACGATGGGGAAACCATGCTTGAAGAAAAGGGAAGTATTTTGGGAGGGGATTATTGGCAACGTGTTGTTTTACAGTAATAATTTTAAATGTAGATACTCACTGTATATTTTGATCACTTTTTCTGTCTTTGTTTTTTGGGGGATGGCATAATCATACATAATCATAATCATAATCATACATAATCATAATCTACGTATCTCATTCTCTTTTAGTCCAAGCTTTGCAAGGAACTGGAAAGATAGTGTTTCTGTCCGTGTGTAGGTATTAGTTTGAAGAAACAGACTCCATCAAACACAGGACGTGAAGAGCATGAGAAAGCAGAAAAAACGACAAGATCTTAAGGCAAAATCTACTGATAGTGCTGCTGAGACCCTCTCCCCCTGCTCAGGATGAAGAGCCTGTGGCTCTCCTCCGCCACGCTGACAGCAGGGGCCTGATGAAACCAGAAGAGGTCCTTGTTGGAGACAGCAGGGAGCTGCAACTGCGTGGCTGTTAGAATCCAGACACACGGGCATCCACAGAACTGCGTGGCAAGTGAAAACAGAGAAAGTGATCCAGTGGGATATGCTTCCAAGTGAAAGGAAAAAAGAAATGCAGTCCAGAAACATGTGCATTTTAAAATCCACCTTTTCCTATCTGTTGTTAGCCAGCAGGGTCATTTCAGCATCTTGAACTTCAAATCCAGTGGTAAGGTCTTTGGAAGCTTTGCACACAGGAAGAGTGAAGCCTCCTAGCAGCCTTTGCTTGTTCTCTAGAAGAGTTGAGGTCATGAGCCACAAGTTGTCTGTCCAGAGCGAGCAGGTGGTTTAGCGCTGATGAGGTCAGAGACCTCAGGATTCCGCCACCCACTGAAGGTCTCACCTCTGAATATTGCTGCCCTGGGGACTGTGTCTTCGATCTATGAGCTTTTAGATGACATTCAAGATCCAGACCATAACAATCATCCTCTCCAGAGAGCCCGAAGCCTGCCCGCCACAAACTCTAGAGCCCGCTCCTGCTTGCCCCGGCTTTGGATTACCAGTTCTGCCAAGCTAGCTGCCCATACACAGCTACCACTCAGAAGCTCAGTCAGAAAACTCACATGTTCAGTGTGCTAAACAAAGTTAATGTACGTGATCTGGAGTCAAAGCCAGGAGTTTAGTTCTACCTCCCACAGATTGTCTGTCACCCAACTTTTGCTCCGGGAGGTAAATATGATGTCAGCAGAGTTTGCCTTGCATACTTCTCCATCCTTGACTCCTACAGATGTGCTACCCTCAGCGATAGCTAATGCACAGCTGTACTGAACATCTGAGAGCAGCACCTTCTCACAGGGAAGTGCTATAATCTTTTGGATGTACTACATAATTGTTGAAATTAGGTTTTTTCCAGAAGGAAGAGAATGTATCTTTTTAATCTCAAATCGATTCCTTATGGAAATCATAACCTTTTTATAGATGAGATTGAATCAAATATTACTTAGACTGATATTATTGGCTGCTCTTTATGATTTTAATAGTAGAAAAATTTAAATTACCAAGGTGGTCGCACTTTTTCTGTTGGGCAGTGTTGACTAACACTTTTGCCTACTACACTAATGATGTCCAATAGTTCTTAAATAAATAAATCCCCATGCATACACATAAAAGTTATGGCTCTTTGGCCCCCACATTTATATTTGCTGAGTCTTTTTCATTTTTATTCTTTGACATCAGAATAAACGTATCTGTTCCATGAGGCTTATGAATAAATGAGTTAGTGAGAGCCAAAGAGTAAAAATTATATATTATCCCAAGACAAATTACTCAAGCTTTATTAAATGCTTAAAGAAGAAGAAAGGCATAGTAACTGAATAATACTCTACTTATTAAGATGGTTCTATTACTAGAGTGTATAAACACTGAGAACAACTACTGTAAAAAGAGATGAAATTAATGCTGGAAAACCACATTCCTTAACAATATCACGTGTTCAGAAAGCATATCTTAGTAGAAAACAAAACATTTGTCCAAATTGCAATGGAAAAATAGATTTGACAGTGCAGTGAAAAAGTAGTTACCTAATTATTTCACAGTCTAGATTTAGATATTGGTAGAATGTTTCTCCTTTGGGTAAGTAATCATTCAATTTACTAAAGTCTATTTTCATGGCAAGTCTAAAATGCCTTCAGATGGAAAAAAAAGGTAGGATAATGAAGGAAAAAAGTCAGATTTACTCAGGGAAATGCAAATCAATTTAAGAAAATCAGAGTCATTTTGATCAATGCTGCCAACAGTAACCATATTCTCAATTCTCACTAATAACACTTAAAATCCTCAATTTGGGAAGAAAGCAGAACCCAAAAAAAAATCCTAGGTTTTCTCCTTTTTTCACAGAGTAAGTTATTCAAACATAAGTGCTTAAAATGAATAAAACTTTGCTTAATTTGCAACCTGGTGAATATCATACAAGTTAAGGGAAAGATAGCTTTCGATCTTATTTCATGCTTCAAATTTAATCAAATGAAACTCATTCTTAAACATGAACAAGTTCAAACTTCTTTAAAATTTACCTTCAGCTAGATACAGTGTTTCACACTGTAATCTGCTCTACTCAAGAGGCTCAGACAACAGTATCATAAGTTTAGGGCCATCAGGGCAACTTAGTGAGACCCTATCTCAAAAAAAAAAAAAACATTTTTTTAAAGGATTAGTACATCTCAGTGTCTGGGATGTATGAGAACCTTGGATTCTGTTCACAGAAATCTTTGTTCTTTCTGTCTTGGTCACTACATGATTATAATATACTGGTTTGCTCCCTAAGGGGCCATTGGGAATGTCTGCAGACATTTTTGCTTGTCCTATGAGGGAAAGATACGGCTGGCATCTAGTAGATAGAGGAGACAAAAGTAAAACTCTTATAGGAGCTAGGCATTTGGGTGCACAACTGTTATCCAGCTCTCTGCAAGTCTGAGGCAGAAGCATCACAAGTTTGGGCTCACCTGGGATAACTTCGTGACATCCTGTCTCAAAAATGAGAATTAAAAAAAGAATAGGAATGTAATTCAGTACAAAGGCCTGGGTCCAATCTCCAGTACAAACAACAACAGCAGCAGCAGCAGCAGCAGCAGCAACAATAAATCCTCCAGGGACTAGAACAGCTAACACAGCAAAGAATTATCTGTCGCTAAAGATCACTAGTACCACTGTTGAGGAAACTTTACTAGAGGATCAGTTCATGATAGCTAAATCTTAGAAATAACACAAATCCCCATCAACGCTAGACTGGATAAAAGAGATGTGGGTTTTTTAAAATATAAAATGGAGTATTGCTCTACCATAAACAGTGATAAGATTGAGTCATTTATGCTCAAATGGATGTTTCTTTAAAATTTGTCTTCAGCTAAGTACAGTCTTTCACACTATAATCCATTCTACTCAGGAGGCTCAGACAACAGGATTGTAAGTTCCTTAAGGATATACTCATAAATGAAATCAATAGGTCACAGATGTCTAAATATCATGTGTTTTTCTCTGGTATGAGAAATTAAAGTTGTAAATGAGTTCTAGAATGCATGATAGGTTTTGTGAAATAGTAGATATTCAGAGGGAAATAGGGTTTGGGGTAATGAGGTGAAAGAAAAAAATTGATGATAAAAAAGGAAACAAAACTTATACATATGGGGGGGTATAGGGTGAGTAGAGGAAGGGAAAAAATGAGAATTAAGTCATGTCATATACTGGTACAAGTTCTCAATGTTGAGCATAACCATGATGTGTGTGTGTATATATAAGTACCAATAAATAAAATAAGTAAAATAAAATTGGTACCTACAGTCTATTATAGAAGTTTTTGTTTAAGTGTTTTGTGTTGTGCATTACAGAAAATGGAAAATAAGCTCATTTTTGCTGGCTAAGGTGTGTGTCTATGAATAAAATTAGGAGGCTAAGGAAATATAATCATTTCTTTTGAAATGACTAACAGGACTCATTAGAGATAAGCTTAAAGTAAATCATTAAAGTAATCTGTAAGTGTTGACCAAGAAAAAGCAATGAAGGGAGACTATTCCATATAATTGAGGAAACACTTATAAGAAGGTTGAAACACTTGCCCTGATGCACTTTATTCAGTATTCATCAACATGTCAAGCCTAGTGTAACCTATAGGTCTGCTGTAACTGTTAATCAAGATGTGCTAATGTGAAAGGATAAAGAAGCATCTAGTAGATTAGTAAAGTGTCCTTTATTTATTTATTTATTTACATTTTTAAATTTTTTTAAATTGAATCCTTTATTGGTGCAATTTATATACATCTCACAATCACGTATAATGTTGGGGAATTTGTACCAGTATATGACACAAGTTAATTCTCATTTTTACCCATATCCCTACCCACCTACAGCTCCCCACCCTCTTTATATATGCTTTTATTTTCTTTCTGAATCATATTTATTCCTTCCCCTCATTACATTCCCACACCAAATTTCCTATGGAAATTTCCCACTCTATAAAAGCTGTCATATTTTCTAGAGCTCATTTGCATCTATACAGGTGTTCATGTCAAAGAGAAGATCCAGAATTTGCCTATCTGTGATCTATTGATTTCACTTATTAGTATATCCTCCAGGTGTCTCCATTTGTACCTAAATGGATCAATCTTGTCATTCTTTATGGCAGAGTAATACTCCATTTTATTAAAAAAAAACCACATCTTCTTTATCCACTCTCCAGTTGATGGGCATTTGAGTTGTTTCCAAGATTGAGCTATCACGAACTGACCTGCTGTGAACAAGGGTGAGCTTGCTGAACTGAGCTTGCTTTGTGGTGCAGGCTGGCCCCTGAGCTATGTAGCCCAGGCAAGCCTCGAACTCAGCAATTCTCCTGCCTCTGCCTCCCGAGTGCTGGGATGACAGGCATGAGCCACTGTGCTCGCACTGTGGTATGTGGTACTGACTGCTGGTAGGCGTGAGTCACCACACCCGGTATTGTTGTAGGTGGTTACTGAGGATTGAACTAGGGACCTTGCACTTGCTAGGCAAGTGCTGGAATCACTGAGCTAAATCTCTGGCCCACTAAAGCGTACTTCTACGGTACGTCAGTGGATGATTGACACATGGGCCAGCAAATGAAGGAAGGAAAATGCCTGCCAGCTGGGGCTGTACTAAGCAAACAGGCTTGAAGCATGGATGGAAAGGAAAAAGGAAGCGAGTCAGTTTCTGAAAAGCTCCAGTCTCCTACTGACTTCTGACTTTGTTCTCCAGTTTGTGAAAACTTCCACCACACCCTTACACCAGCCACTCACCAGTAAGCTTCCAGGCCTTCAACCTTGGACTGGGGCTGGAGCCTTGGTACCTGTAATTCTTTCTGTAGCTTCCCTGTTCTCCAGCTGAGCAGCATCTGGACCCTCCAGCACTCTAGCACAGACGCTCATTGTGGAATCTCTTGCCTCTGATCCCGTACGTCCACCTAGTAAATCCCTTTGCATAATTACACATTAATTTTATATTGATGCTGTCTTATGGAGAGTCTTCTAACAGCTGTACTAGGGAAATGGAGGAAATCGTCTTGTTGCCACCAGCAGACCTACTATAGATAACCCTTAAAAAAGTTTCTCTGGAATTAAAATCTGGAAGGGGTTGCAGCCCTGAAAATAGAATACTGACTATGGAATTATCAAAGGAAAAATCAAGATTTGCATCAGGACCTGACCTGTCCGAAGGAGAGCCTCTTAGTCCTCCATGCCTTAGATTTCTCAAATATAAAATGGAGAGGATAACACATATTCAGTGAGGTGGTTCTGAAGGTTGTGTGTGATCATGCAGGCAGATTGTCCCACATGATGGGCACACCGCAGCAGTTACTCATTAAAAGTCAGTCCTCTGATTCTTAATTCCCCTAATGGTATTTTCTTTTTAACTGCAGCTAAGCAATCATGGTTAGGTGAGATCAAAGAGAAGACTTCCTGGTGGTATTATGAAAACACTGATTTAAAAATAACAACAACAAACAACAAACAAATAAATAAACCCTTTACTCCAAAAGACTATTATTAAAGAAAGAAATTGTATGAGAATCTGGAAGCCTGTTTACAATACCGATGACAAATGTTGGAAGACTGAGAATTCTACTCATGGAATATTCTCAATTGAAAAAAGATGTCACTTAAGAACACAATCAATTTATTTCATTTTAATAAAAGGAGACACGATCTAGAATTTGAGAAATAACTGATACCTACAGCTTGGCGTAAATTAAGACTTGATATGGATGTCCTCAGATCAAAATTCATTTATTAAAATCTTGTAGATTCTATATTATAACTACAGATATACAAAGAGCTTAAATCATAGACCTTGATGTAAAAATTAGTAAATATGTATTTTTGCATTTGAAAGATTTTTAAATATTTCACAGAAAGCCCGATCGATGTTTTTAGTACTACCATCAACAATAAACTTCTATGGTTCTTAACATTCTTCAAGTATTTTCAAATCCACATTTTAAGTCTTTATTTGCTCCATCTTAGAAGATAAGTAGGCAGGTATTAATAAGCCCATTTTCTTGGTAAGCATGTGGAGACTGCGGTTAATTTGTAAAACTTCCCTGCAAGTTGGTAGCAAAATTGACTTTACATTCTGTCTCTCTCATCAGCCTTCTTGTCATACAATAACTCTTTCTTGTCATATCCATAACTGTACTTCACAAGCATTTTTAAGCATTGAGTCAATCAAGATAAGGAATTCAGTCTGCCTCAAATATGTACAACCCAATATGTATGTAATTATGTGGAAATGGCATATAACCTAAGAAGAGTACAAAAACATGCTCTGTGAACTCAAGAGGGAGAGATCGTATCAGGTAGGCAGGAAAAACAGAGGTAGCATTCCAAGTAGGTGTTCATAGGAGAGTGGGATTTCAGCAGGAGGCTCAGAAAAAGGAGATCTACAAGAGGGAGTACTTGCAGACAATTTCAGGGATCACAGAGGGAAAATGTGGCTGGAGCATGGGTACCATATTTCCAGGAAAAGCAGTAGATTAACGTGGAAAGTTAGATTGATTCCATATTGTGGAAGCATTTGAATGCTTGGGTGAGGAGTTTGTATTTAAGGGTGTAAACCATGTGGAAACTTGGTAAGATGAGGGAGATCAGTTTGAATTTCTGTAGCACTTTAAGAGGTAGAACGGTCCTGCCTCTGTCACACCGCGTTCTGTAGAGAGCTCTTGATGCGTTGGCTCGTGCCAATTGCTAAATTCAGGAATAAAAATCATATCTTCATCGTCATTAAACTTCAACACCACAGTTATTATGCAAATCATACAGTAAGCACGCTGTAAGAGATTTTAGAATGAACAAGCAAATATGAATGAACTAGTGAGTACATCGAGCTGAGGAGCTGGCCATCAGAGGCAAGAGTATCAATGCAGGAAAAAAGTGTGGAAGGAAACCCACCAGTCCAGATTGACAGGATAAAACACAGAGGAGAAGAATGAGTACACATGACTTTGAGGCTTTGCTTCAGGCTAACTGGGAACATGATGGGTATCAAAAGCAAGAAAGTTAGGAGACGGAGTTGATCTGGGGTGAGAGATTAGGAAGCTGGAGAGAAGAACATCCACAGAGTTTCTCAGAATTGGTGAACAACCCCAGCTGCGTGCCTACATTATGTTGCAGATGTAATCTGGATTGAGTGCTTGGCAGAAACACCGCCAGGCCTATTGTGTATTCTTCCAATGAAGTGTAGCTGTATGAAAGTTCTCCTTTGATAAAATTCGGGGTTAGAAGGATCATGATAATTAATTATCTGTAAATGATAGTGGAACCTGGAGAAGAACACCAAGCATCAGATTACTGACTCAAGAAATTAGGATAATTCATCTTAGGACAAGTTCAGCCTTTGAAGAGTGCAGAAACTAATCTGGGGAGTGAGTGCCTAAAGATTACTTGTCAATGGCGGAATCGCTGGAAAAGAGGATAATCAGATGGCAATGACCGTAGCACTTTAAACACACTCATGTGGGGCTTCACAGTGCTTAAAAGAAAGGATGAATTAGGGCTGGGGATTTAGCTTAAATGGTACTGCACCAACCTTGGACACACAAGGACCCGAGTTCGAGCCCCAGTACCGAAAAAAAAAGAATGGGTGAATTGGTGTTTAAGTTAGTAACAGCTGACTCAGTAAAGCCTGTAGGCTTTCACAATTATGAATTCCCTTGAGCAATGGAATCATTATATACTGTAATCATGTACTAAAAATAATTAAAATTGAAAAAAAATATTTCTTGTATGCAATTGCACTTGATATGTCCTATATTAAACTTTTTTTTTTTTTTTTTTTTTTTTTTTTTTTTTTTTTTTTTTTTTTTTTTTTGCTTTTTGAGTCAGGGTCTCACTTTTTAGCTCACTACGTAGCCCAGGCAAGCCGCGAACTCAGCAATCCTCCTGTCTCTGCCTCCCGAGTGCTGGGATTACAGGCGTGAGCCACCACGTCCGGCATTGTGGTATGCGGTGTTGATTGTTGGTGGGCGTGTCTCCACGCCCAGAATTATATGTGGTTACCGGGGATTGAACTCAGGTCCTTGTGCTTGCGAGGCAGGCACTGGAACCACTGAGCTAACCCTCCGGCCCTATTAAACATATTTTAAATATTTCTAGACACTTAAGAAATGTGACAAGTAAGTGTTCTTTTATTTGCAAGTATTTTGTAGTATTCCACTTGAGTAGACTGGACAACCAAATTTGTCAAATAATTGAGTAAAAGGCAAATTTACCAAAAACTGAGTAAGGAAATGAAGAGTCATTTTTATAAAATGATCACACAGTTACCCATAAAACCATATACACATACATCCAAAGTGAGGCCAAGTTCAAAGCCAAGATTGCTAAACAAAAAACCAGAGCCAAAGTCCAAAGTCATCACCAGATACCAGGACAGCCCTTAGGGAGAAGTGGAGAAGCAGATAGAAGAGGTTGGAGGAATTTCAAAAGCACTGCGGGGTCATGTGCATCAGAGTCCCTACCGGTGTTCTCAGCCACTTGGGTGGGCTGACCAGGTACATGCAGATGAACCAAAAGAGAACAGATAGAATTACCCTAGTACAAAGTACAGTGTTAGTAGAGGAAATTTCTTATAAGCAAATGTATACAATTTCCATCTTTGAAAAATACCACCTGCAACTTTATGTAGAAGTTTATTTTCTTAATTTGTCTCCTTTCATATAAACATGGCTGTAGAGATTTTTGAACTTTTGAAAACATAGTACATCTAAACATGCTTCAATGATTATGTGTTAATTTGAAAAGTTCTAGTAAGAATCAAAAAACAGAAAAGGCAATTTAGCATTAACAATTCTAGTATGAGGAAAATTTTCATTTCATTGGATGAAATAGGCATAAATGATGCTTATGCAGTTAAGGATTCCCAGTAACAGAATGTATAGCTGTGATTACATGTATTGTATATTTCAATCATATCTTGACTCAATTTTCTTGCATTTTTAGACCATTAAACGTGGGTGTGGTCTCTGCAGCCTTCTTGCCTGGTGAATAATCTAACCACCCCCACAAGTCTGCAATACAACTACTTAACATACATATAGCATTGTTGAAAATTATGAACCAACAAAACCAAGGAAAGTATGTATGTTATTCATTCAACGGTGACAGTATTTTCACAGAATCACAAATCTGTGCTGTTGTTTGGATTTTATAAAAACAGATATTGTACAATTATAGGGATAAGAAAAAGAGACAGACAAATAAATCGTGGAATATAAGAAAACTGGCCTTTGGGGGGTTTTGAAAGTACTTAACAGTAGGGTGAAGATGGAAAACTGTGCTTCAGGAGAGCTACTGATCCTGACCAGTACATTTGGTACAAGTTGCATCATAACCAATATGAAGGCAATGATCAAAACACTTAATTAAAATAATATTCTATTAAATCAGAATTCTAGAGGACAGTGAATTTTTAACCTGGAAATTAAAATCGAATCTCGATATAGAAACTAATTAAGAATCAGGGAATTAGTCAAACACCACTGGGGCCTCTCTCCTTCTTCTGTATTATGAAGAGAGAAGCTTATCTCTGGGCTCCAGTCTGAGTGTGCTGACCCATACATCTGCCCTGGAAAAGGACTGGACTACCCCTCCCTGACTGCCTCGCCCAAAGAAGACTTCTTTCCTTCATGAAACAGGCTGATCATTCTTACCATTTTATTTCCTAACACTTGGGATTTTCATGAAAAGTCTAATCAAGGGGACACCAGGTGTCATAGCATCTGAATTGCTGTAAATAATCATCAAGGGCTTAAAGGTGGTGTTGTACGTGCACATATGACATTTGCTAGGGGCCTGGTTCCCAAGCAAGAACAGGGAAACAGCTGTCTCTTTTGAGTTTAAGTTCTTATGTTTTAAGGAATGCATGATTACAAACCAGATCAGATGAATTCACTTTAAAATTAAAAAAATTATTCTTCTGTTCTTAAAGCAAATGCATAGTTTTAATCAAACCAACTGCTGGGAACAGAAAGAACCTCACTATTAACTGTAAGTGTGTGTGTGTGTGTGTGTGTGTGTGTGTGTGTGTGTGAGTGAATGCTGGAGGGAAAATATCCATCATGTCCAGAAATTTGATTGTGATATATATTGATGCAATTTTCTTCATGTATTTTGTGCTTAGAGTTTGTTTCTCTTTTATATCTGTGAATACATAGTTTTTATAACATTTGAAAAATTTCTACTTATTTTTTCAAATGTATATTTTCTTGCCTGCCTTATCACATATCTTTTCTCACAAGCACTACGGTCGAGTCTATGTTTTCCATTGTACATGTTCCACAGCCTACTCCTATGCTCCTCTTTTTGCCAGCCTTTTTCTTTGTAGATGTCTTTTTAACTAGTTCCTATTAGTATGTCTTCAAATTCATTGGTCTTTTCTTCTGCAGTGCATACTAAGCACTATGATTAATCTCATCCAGTGTACTTTTCAACTCAGATACTGCATTTTAAAAATTTTTTTATCTTTTTTTAATTGAATTCTTTATTGGTACAATTTATATACATCTCACAATCACATATAACATTGGGAAATTTGTACCAGTATTTGTTAATTCTCATTTTTACCCATATCCCTACCCACCCACACCTCCCCACCCCTTTTATACATACTCTTTTATTTTCTTTCTGAATCATATTTATTCCTTCCCCTCATTACTGATACATTGTACATACACATCATGATCACACTCAATATTGGGAATTTGTACTAGAATATGACACAATTTAATTCTCATTTTTTTCCCATTCCTTTACCCACCCCACAACCCTCCACCCCGTAAATGCATAAGCTTTGTTTCCCTTTTTTTATTACCATCACATTTTTTTACTCCTCATTACTCACTACCCCAACATATTTCCCTTTGCATATTTTCTATTTCACAATATCCATCATACATTCTAGAACTTATTAACATCTTCAATTTCTCATACCAGAAAACTGATAGGATATTTACACATCTGTGACCTATTTATTTCACTTCTGAGTATGTCCTGAAGGTACGTCCATTTGAGTATAAGTGACTCAAACTTATCATTCTTTAAGGCAGATTAATACTCCATTTTATAGACAAACCACATCTTCTTTATCCAGTCTGCAGCTGATGGGCATTTGAGTTGTTTCCAAGACTGAGCTATCACACACTGAGCTGCTATGACCATGGGTGCACATATGTCACTATGATAGGATTCTTTTAATTCTTTTGTGTGTATTCCTAGCAGGGCAATATACCAGGGTCAAATGGGACTTCTAATCCTAATTTTTTTAGGGATCTCCACACTGACTTCCATAAAGGTTGTACCAGTCTAAATTCCCACCAACAGTGGAGAAGTGTTTCTTTTTCTTCACAGCCTTGTCAGCATTTGTTGCTGGCTAATTTCAAGATAGCAGCATTCTTTGTTTTTATCTCTAAACATTTTTTAATTTACAGATTTTATTGGTACATTTTAGATATATATTATGATCACATTCAACACTAAAAGTTTGTACCTGTACGTGATATACCTTGATTCTCATTTTTCCCATTCCCCTGCCCTCCCTACCACCCTCCAACACCTATGTACATAAGCTTTGCTTCCCGTTTTTGTTTTTACCATCAGTTTTTTCTTTTCTTTCTTTGCATTTGATTTCAGTCATCTGTGTATGTTTTGTCTCAATACAATGTGTTCAGTCTTATAGTTTTTTCAATATATGGAATTAGTAATGATAAATTTCAAATGTCTTTGTCTATTAATTCTACATCTCTGTCATTTTTAGTCTATTTTTGTTGTCTGATTTTTTTCTCCTTACTATTCATAGTATTTAACCACCTTTTTCCAGGTCTAGCAATTCTCTAGTGGATGTAAAACATTTTCAACTTGACCTGCTGAGTACTGCATGTGTTTCTATTCCTATAAGTAGTCTTGAATTTTATTCTGTGTTGCAGTTGAATTACTAGAAAATGGTTTCATTCTTTCAAATCCTGTTTTTCAGCTTAGTTGGGCAGAACAAGAGTATTTAGATTTCATTTTCTCTGGTATTCGGTCAAGATACGTTTTAGGATTCTCACTGATGCTCCTGATACTGAGATTTTTCCACTCTGATTGTTAGGAACAGACCTTATTCCTGGTCTTTGTGGGTATCAAATACTGTTCCAAGAAAAATGGAGCTTTTGGGGCACCTGCCAAGTAATTTCTTGACATTGATAGAGGTTCCACAAATATTCATTTTATATCCTTTTGTTAACGCATACTTTTATGTTTTATGCATTTTTATGTACGCCTGTTATAATGCACAATTATGAAAGTCTTCTAAATATTATATGAGAAACCATGAAACAGCTGAGTTTAATTGTAATTTTGAAACGGAAAAGTTGAATAATTACATTTTTTATAAGAATGTAGCATAGCTGTGTGTGATGGTGCAGGTCTCTAATCCCAGCTACTCAGGAAGATGAAGGTAGGAAGAATAGTTCAGGGTCAACCTGGGCAACACAGCAACTCCCATTTCCAAAGCAAAGTATCCATAATATGTACGACTTCAAGACTATGTGTGAATTTAAATAAAAATTGTGAAACAATTTTCACATACGTCTTCCCATGACTAAGGAATCAAAATAATCATTCACCTGCATTTTGAAGGTGGGGAAACTGAGGCTTGAAAGGATTTAACCACCTCTTCAAGATCATCTACAATAAATACAGTCATGTTATAACTAGCATACTCCTATATTATTCTCGATTTTAAGGTAGTACGTGAAGTAATATGTCAGGTGCTGTTGATTTTTTCCAATCACCGTTTTTCCACTTTTCTTTTTTTAATGGAGCCTAAATTTTAGTAATCTGTTAGCCATCTTCCAAGAAAGAGGTAGGAGTGACCATCCCCGGGTATCTGGGGTAATACCTGATTAAATTAAACAGGCACAACAATGCATCCCTTTCCCATGGATTGTTTATGAGACAGGAACGTGACCCACCTTTAGCAAGACATGCAAGGGAAAACTTGTTGTAGGGCATATTATGTAAGGTCATAATGTTTGAAGCTGCTCAGACATCTCAATAAAAAGCATGATGAGGAAGAAGAGATGGATGAAAAAGAAAAAAAATCTTGGGCCTCTGAGTGGTATTGTTAAACCCTAGAGCCACATTTTAAAATATCCTCTATCTCTGCACCTCTTTGTATGTGGGAAAACAAACTTTCTCATTGTTTGTGCAGTTTTGACTTGATTTTTTTCTGTTACCTTCGTCCAAGAACATGCTAATTTGGTGATTTTCTACCATCTTCAATCAGGAGTTTTATGAGACAGATATTGTTTCCATTTTTCAGAAAAATGACTTAAAAACTGGTCCACCACTTCCATAAGTTCATGAAGTTAGGCATACAAGGAGTAGATTCAAATCCATGGCCCCATCAGGTCACATGCTAAACCGCATTGGATTCTTTTTTAAAAGGTAATGACTCAGTCACATGAGATCTTTAAAGCTACTTTGTTGCCACGTTTTAGCTGTGGCTATAGTTAGAATCAATGGCTTTTTTCTCTTCTCTGCAGGTCTCAGAGTCCTTCAGGGCAAAATTCACGCCTCCTGATGCTCAGCAATCAGTACTATCAGCCAAATTTCTTGAAAGCTAAGAGAGTACAAGTATTTCTCACTCGAGAAAGTGAGAAATAAGATGATTAGAGAAAAATATAAATGAACCGTTTAAGGAATAACCAGTTTTCTGACATAGGGACCTTAGAGTAGATGGCTTTGTAAGTGGCTGTATGAAGATGTGTCATTCACCTATGGGGTAGCTGGGCAAAATAATCCATTCTTAATCAATAATGATAAGGTTTCATAAAACACATACATTTTCTATGAATATTCCATTTTGCTTATCATCTACAGTATAAATAAAGGGAACCATGTAAGTTATAAATTCCCTAAAGAAAGATTTTCAAATGATGCCTTGTGGATACTGGTATATTATAGCTCCTCAGTTCTTCCAGTAACAGTAAATACTGCTTCTTCATTGTACATCACTTTGCTAGCATTCTGTTAATGCAAGCCAGAAAGTGTACTATGTGTTATTCTCTTTAAGATTTTGCACAACTTTCTTGGTCAGATGTATTTAAGATGTTATAAAACAACTCAAATAGAATAAAATTCAATAGAATAAAATTACAGGCAAAATGGAGTAAACTTCATTAGGCCTGGTTCTCTGGAAAGAGAGAGAGAGAGAGAGAGAGAGTGTGTGTTTGTGTGTGTGTGTGTGGGTGGGTGGGTGTGGGTGTGTGTCTTTTTTTTGGCATTATTTTTGGCACTCAAGAGACACATCTTGCTAGGTGTTCCTTTTATTTTTTGTTGTCAAAATCTCCGTGGAACAAAAACTTGTTTGGTAAATACCGTCCACTTTCTAAGATGACCAAAATACAAGACAGTCTTGACCAAAGTAAAACAGTAACAACCACCTTACGTTTTATTGGGTCACAGTTTTCTAACCAGGGATCCAGAAATCCCAAGAAGAGCCTTCAAAAGATGGCAAGAAAGTGTGTGAAGCTGTCCAAAAAAAAAAAAAACAGAGAGAGAAACAGAAGGTTGTTTTTAGTTTCACTAATCTTATCTGAAACAAAGTATTTTCTTCAACACACCATGGAATTATTAGCAGTTTCCATGCATTGTCACCGACAGAAATCACAGACACTTCCACATCACACTACAAGTTTGCAGATAATTCCAGTGTAGCGTGTCTGCCCCTTCTCCTTCAGAATGACAGCTTCCTGCTAGTTTGTGAATTTTAGAGCATGAGTAAAGGCACGATGATAATCATGCAACAAATTCAGTGTTTTTCACATATTTTAATCAAGACTGTATTTCAGTATAGTTGACTTTCTTCGGGATCCTATGTATTTTGTTTTATACATTTACTAATACTAATAAGACTACCAGAAGAGATTCAATTACCAGGCTGCCAAAGGTCCCATAACATAAACAAGATTGCAGAGCCCTATCTCCGTATTTCTTCCCTATTTTGGAGCCGAGTGGGTGTTTTGCTTTTATTTTACGAGACGCTCATCAGAGCTCTGATTGCCTTCGTTTGTTCCTCATTTGAAGTTTAGATTTCTAAGGTGTAAAAGCTTGGTTATATAAAAAGGAGATCAGTGTGTTCAATAGTACAGAACTAATTCTTAAATTGATGTTTAATTAATTTAAATTAATTCCTAAACTTCTCTCACATATCCTTTGGACACTTTTGGCCCCATTCCATCCATTAAAGAGAACTAGTCCTGAATCTATGGCGTGAGCGTCCCAACTACAATGCGTGAATTCACCAAACCTTGGGTCTGGAATATATTTTATGGGTTTCAAGAGTCTCTACCCTGGAAATGAGCTCTTCCTGACATAAGAAGAAGTATAATCCCCTTTTACTTTCTTTTTTTCCTTTAACTCCCTAAGCACAATTTAACCTCAATGAACTCCGTTCTCAGGGATCAGATCCTTGTTCTTTGAACACTTACAGTTTTTTCATACATGTAGCAAGTTAATTCATATTATATAAACACTTTTTTTGAGACAGGGTCTTGCTTTGTAGTTCAGGCTGGCCCTGAGGTCACTATATAGCCCAGGCGAGCCTCAAACTCACAGCAATCCTCCTCCTTCCGCCTCCCGAGTGCTGGGATTACAGGCCTGGCACTGTGGTATGTGGTACCAAGATAGAACTCGGGACCGTGTGCTTGCGAGGTGTATGCCAGAACCACTGAGCTAAATCCCCAGCCCCTATAAACATTTTTAAAACACAATTTAGAAGTTCTTTGCTTTATTTATTTAAATTATTTGTTTCTTCCAAAATCAAATGTAAGACCCACTTCATTTCAAAGAAATAACATCAAAAGATGACTATTGGCCATTTAAACTCAATGGCCAATTCAGTTTCCTCTATTTGTGGTGTTACGTAGTATTAGGTAAAGATGGATAAAATTAAATATAAGAGAGAATTCATTTATGTGACTCAGGGAACAACTTTTAAGGTGGCATGTTCAGAAAGAATTTTCTGAGTGGGATGTTTTAAATTTATGAATTTCTTAAAATCCTCTCATTGCAAACAGCCTCTGGGAACATGTACATATTGAAAGAAAAACAAGAAACTTACCATGAACAGCAGCCTACTAGGAAGCCCGGCCCAGCAGTGTCATTTTCAGCCAGAACTTTAGAATTCCAAGTTAAAGCTTTAACCACTTTTGTGCATGTTGACTTGTCCCTCTGTTCATTTGAAAACATGATTTTTGAGATCTAATTAGGAAAATGGAGGTTCCCCACAAAACTCTTCCTATCCTTTCTGTTTTTCATGTGATAAGTCACATGAATCTTAACACAAAGAAACAGTGCTCTTTCAAGTACTTAACGCTTAAATGAGTAGCTTCAGCCTCAAGCAAATTTCACAAAAGATAGGTTCTTAAAATGAGCTGCATTTTTTCCCACTCACACGTTTCCTAACTATAATTAGATAACATTATTTATTCTTTAAACACTAGCACCTTGCCTTGATGTACAG
This sequence comes from Thryonomys swinderianus, assembly GCA_004025085.1. Lineage (NCBI taxonomy): Eukaryota > Metazoa > Chordata > Mammalia > Rodentia > Thryonomyidae > Thryonomys > Thryonomys swinderianus. The sequence goes on along the minus strand of PVIC010003793.1, from coordinate 28,043 downwards.
GGTTTTTGTTTGTTTTGTTTTATTTTGTTTTGTTTGAGACAGGGTCTCACTTTGTAGTTCAGGCTGGCCCTGAGCTCACTATGTAGCCCAGGCAAGCCTCAAACTCAGTGATCCTCCTGCCTCTGCCTCCAAATGCTGGGATGACAGGCGTGAGTCACCACACCCGGCACTGTGGTGGGCGTGAGTCACCACACCTGGTATTGTTGTATGTGGTTACCAGGGATTGGACCAGGGACCTTGCATTTGCTAAGCAGGCGCCAGAACCACTAAGCTAAATCTCTGGCCCCAGTGTACAGGTATTTTGATGACACTCACATCAGAAGAGATCCAGTATGAGCATAGGCTAAGTCTCCCAATTCAAGTTTCTGAGATATATTGACAATGCCAATGCCTCCTTTACATTTACTACCACAAATATGAAGAAAAGAAAAGGTCATTGCTATTTTTAAATCCTACACAACCTACTGGAGAGATTGATTCTGAGAATGCTTGGTGTTCCCTCGGAAAACAAAGACTGGGTTTCCCTTGAAATCTCCCAGGCTGGTGGAGGAGTGTCTCACCTGCATTGAGCAAGACTGTGACATCTGAGAGGCTAATGACACACACCGACAATGGAAGGTGTGGGAGGAACAGGCTTCGGGTGCCGCCGCCACAGTGATGCATGCACACTTAATTTCTCTGGAATGTGGCTGTCGTTATAACCATGAAATTCTCTAAAGATGAGTCATTTCCCCAACAGCACTCTTAAAATTTACAGATGACTTCACATTTTGAGGAGATGGAGTAGAAGGAAAAATTAAAAACTAAAGTATTTATTTTTTTTCAAAATAAGGACTAAACTATTGATAATAAGGAAGATTGGGATGAATGGTAGACTTTTGAAAGAGGAAAAGGTGAATAATTTCTTGAGGCTGGTATAGGCTGGGGATTTAGCTCAGTGGCACCACACCTGCTTTCCAAGCTCAAGGTCCTGAGTTTGAGGTCCAGTACTGCAAAAAAAGAAAAAAGAAAAAAAGAAAATGATCCATTGATAAAAGCACACAGAGACAAAGTAAGCCAACTGAATGTGTTCTACTCCAGACATTCCTGGGCAAAATATTATTTGCCATCTTCTCAAAAGCCTTCATCCAGGTTTGTGACTGTTTCCTTTCAGGTCGATGGAGCCACCATTAGATCCACATATTAAATTAAGGATGAATTTCTGTTTCCCCCACAAGTAAAGATACTAACTGTATAACTTGGAACTATTTCCTATGGAAAAGCAACTCCCTTGTTTTCACAGATACATAAAACTGCAAATGTAAAAATAAGGTCAAGTATACTCTGGGCAGTTAATATAAACTGTGACATCAAACATGCCCAAAATTAAGAAAAAAAATTTTAAAGATATTTCAGAGCAATGAATCCAAAAAGACTTATGTTGTTAGAAAAATATGGGTTTTGAAAGCAAGAAAGAAGTCTTATTATTTTCACCCTTTCCTTTCCAATCTTCTAAGTAATGTCATTGTAATTTGATTGCAGATAACTCCACAGGAGCAGTGAATTAGCAGTGAATCAGAATTAAAATTTAAGCAATTTACTTAATTTTTGCAAGCTTCTTTTTGGGCTGAAAAGTGGAATTAATAATACCTAGTTTATGAGTTTGTGTGAGAATTTAAAAAGCGACCATGAACATCTTAGCAGATCTCCTGGCCTTCAGTTAAGGATATCTTCAATTATAGTAATATATGTTACTATCTTGTTATGAGTTTATTCAACTTACAAATACACATGAACTACAGTATGATCAAGAATAGGAAAAGTAATGTGAAGAAGCCAGGAAAGAAGTAGCTACACAAAATGTGTAGTGCTTAGTGTTTTGTTTTTGTTTTTGTTTTTTTTGCACTCGTTTGACAGATATTTACTAAATTCCCATTTTGCACTTGTCTGAAAGCCACAGAACTCATCCATGAAAAAGATGCGCAATTTGTGGAACATACAGTCTTGTAAATCTGGTAAAGAGAGAGACACAGAATCTTTCATCAGTATTAAGGCAGTATCTCCTTTTTTTGTGTGTTCCAAACACAGGTATGTCAGTTTAAATTCTTGGGGTGAATTGTATTACATGGCAATTTGCAATAAATCTCCCATGCTATTAGTAATGTGTGCCAGGTGTGGTGGCACACACTGGTAATGCCAGCGCTCTGGAGACTGAGGCAGGAGGATCACTGTGAGTTTGAGGCCAGCCTGAACTGCAGAGCAAGACCCTATCTCAGAAAAACAAAGAAACAAAAAACAAAACAGAACTGTAGAATACAGTACTTCCTCTTCCAGCATGATCAGGATGGTGATATAGTGCACGCACGTGCACACACACACACACACACACACACACACACACGGTGTGTGTATGTATGTTCACACAGAACCTATTATGTGACTTTTACTGGAGTTGAGTAACAAAACAGACGAGGGAGCTGAGAAGCTTCAGGCCAAGGAAAACGCCTTGATGAAAACTCCAACAGAAGGCTGAGACGGTGTTACTCCTGTCCGCAGCACAAGCTCTTTGGAGCCACATCAGTAAAAACAATGCAAAATAATGAGGTTGGGCAAAGAGATCTGATTAGACAGTTTCAAAACTCTTCAAAGACTTTGCTTTTATCCACTATCCCAAACAGTGACCTCCCCCAAAGCAATAGCCTCAGGTACTATTGAGTATCTCAGACGTTATTTAATGATAGAGTTCAGTCATGATTAGCGTGACATTTAAAACCTAAGCTTTATGAATACGAAATGCAAGTTGTGATTCTTCTTCAGCAGTTTTTAAGGTCACATAAGAAGGTGTTCCAAAATTTCTCTGAAACAATGGAAAACGTCCTAAAGTCACTTTGTCTTGCATAATAATGAAAGACAAAATTTTTTTTTGGTCTGGCAAAAACAAGCAGTTCTGGGCTAAGATTACAGAGACATCCTTGCACTTGAAGCTCACTGGCTCCCGACTTGACACTGTTGCAATAAAGAACTGAAAGCCAGAAGGACATAAATCCTCTCAGCGTCATTAAAATGCTGACTTTTCCACAATGAGGACTTCCCGGTTTTGAGAATCCGTGTCATGCTTTATCACAGAGGAGAGTAACAGTGAGAAGCTTGGGTATCTCATAGTCCCCTGGCCACCATCTAATCCAGTAAGTTTTAAAATTTCGCAACATAAAACAAGTGTTTTACAACAAAACCAGCGTTCTAAATTGGCTAATATTCTCTGTGATGATCAGAGTCTCCCAGATTGATATCTTTCTTCCTTTCTCTTTCTTTCATCAACCCATCTCTGGATCTATCCCCTGTCTATCAATCTATTGATCAGCTTATTCAAATTCCATAAAGAAAAAATAATAACTACCAATATGATAATATTGGTATTGGAGAATAAACTCAAGCTATAAATTCCGAGAATTTGCAAACAAGTTTAGAAATATTCTCATTGATAAATGTGTAGAAAGGAAAACTATGTTACTATAAAAATTCAGCTCCACACACTCCAATTTGTAAAAAAAAAAAAAAAAATTAACCTGTTTTTGACACCCTCCAAATACAGTCCTAGTATTTGTAAACTATTTCTGAAAAATATAAAAAGCCCTTTCTGGTGAGTTTGAAAGAAAACAAAATGACCTCAGAAAAAATGCAAATCTACCAGTAGGAGTGTGGCAGAGTTGCCAGATGGGACCGTAACATACATACCACAGTTTAGGAAGCACAACCACGAAAGCCAGGCCTGCTGCTGTGTGCTTGTCATCACAGCACTGAGAAATGAGAGGTGCAAGTTCAAGTCCCACACAGACAACTTCGTGAGACCATGTCTCCAAAGAAAAAGTAAGAAGGTTGGAAACGTAGCTCTGTACAAATATTGTAGACTCAAACATCTGTAACAAAAAACAAATCCACACCCCTGGAGACAGATCATTCATTTGACTTTATACATATTTTAAAGGTATCTTACTATAAAGTCATTATAATGACTATAGAAATTAGCTGAATGTTAAAAGAAATCGCCAATATCTGTTTCTAATATATTTAACCTATATTTTTAAAATAATAAAACATGCAATAACTAGTAATAATTACCCACAGTAAATTATGTTAATATTTTAATAAGAGCAAAAATGTGTGTACAATAATGAGTAAAACACAGTTTTAATATTTTCATCAGTTTGTTTTTCCAGGGTCTTATTCTGGTGAAATACAAGCTCTACAACTGAGCTACATCCCCTGCCTCAAGTGTCTAATATTATGAAGTATTATTTGTGTCTTCTTTAGGTTTTGTTCTGTTTTATCTTGTTTCCCTTTGTTTTGAAGCAGAGTCTCACTGTGTGATTCAGGCTGGTCTTGAACTCACAGAAATCCTCCTGCCTCAGCCTTCCGAGTGCTGGGGTCACATGACCACACTCAGCAATTTGTCTCTTCTTGAGAGCATGCTAAAATGTTTAGCTTCCATTTTGATGCATATTTTACAATGTACGAGGTTGAATCAGGTACATAATGTATGAGCAAGTTACTAAAAATAAATGTGAAAAGTGGGTACATGAACACTAATGAGGGTTTCAGTAAAACATTGGGAGGGAGGTAGGCAGTGTTGTCTCACAGAAGTATTTCTTACAGTGCTGTCCTTGAACTCAGAATAGTTGCTGGGCGAGGAAGAAAGCAGTGTCCGTTACACTTGTCTGCCTGCAGCAGCAAGGAATTGAGCTTATTGGGAAATTTCTAACTTTTCTAGGACTTTCTGTACCTAGAGTTCATGGTAATTTGTGAATATTAACTTCCTTAGCCATGCAAATCCCTGTGAGATTACCAGGAGGCAAGACTATGAAATTCTGAATATAAAAAATAATACAAAATAATACAATAAAGAGGTATGCGCTTAAATACATACTTTAAAAACAAGTAAATAGTCCATCTCCAAGGAAAATGTGTTTCTTGTATCAAAATTTCTGAGAATTTGTAAATATTGTTTTTTAACCATTTTAAACACAGACACCCGCCATTCTATGTAGAGTGAGGTAAAATATCAGAGTTGTTTTCATCTGCATCTCTCGAATGACCAGTAATGTTGGGCATTTCTTCATGTGCTTCTTAGCTGCTGTTAACTTCTTTATCCAAAAAGTGTCTGTTCGTTTCATATGCCCATTTTTTTATTGGGTCTTTAAGTTTGGGGGGGGGTTGCTTTTTTTAAACTCTTTATATATTCTAGACATTAGCCCTTTATCTGAGGAACAGCTGGTAAAATTTTTTTACCATATTGCTGGATGTCTTTTTGCTCTGCTGATGGTTTCTTTTGCTGTGCAGAAGCTTTTGGATAGGATGAGATCCCATTTGTTGATTCCTTCTGCTAGTTCATGTACTATAGAGGTTTTGTTCATTAAGTCTTTCCCTAACCCAGTGTCTCCAAGAATTCTACCCAACCTGTTTTCCAGTAGGTGCTGTGTTTCTGTTTTAATGTTTAGGTCTCTAATCCACTTTGATTTTTAACTTAGTACATGGCGAACGAGATAGGTCTACTTTTAGCCTTTGCCAGATTAAAGCCCAATTTGTCCAGCACCATTTGTTGAAGAGGCTGTCTTTCCTCCATTGTGGACATTTGGTTCCTTTGTCAAAGATGAGGTGACTTAGTGTATCTGGAGCTGTTTCTGGATCTTCTGATCTATTCCACCGATCCTTGGATCTGTTACTTTACCAGTGGTATGCAGTTTTTACCACAGCAGCTTTGTAGTACAGTTTCATGTTGGGAATCATGATCCTCCCCCCACCATGTCCTTGTTACCTAGAACTGCTTTTGCTATTATTCTAGGTCATTCGTGGTTCCAGATGAATTTATGGACTATTTTGTCTAGATCTGCGAATGGCTGCTATCTCAAAATTAGCCAGCAATAAATGCTGGCAAGGCTGCAGGGAGAAAGGAACCCTTCTCCACTGCTGGTGAGAATGTAGACTGGTACAACCACTGTGGAGATCAGGGTGGAGATTCCTCAAAAAACTGGCATTAGAGATCCCATTTGACCCTGCTCTTCCCCTGCTGGGATACACATGAAAGAATTAAAAGGTTCATATCAGAGCAACATATGTGCACCCATGTTCATAGCAAAGTTTGTGATAGCTAAATCTTGGAAATAACCCAAATGCCCATCCACTGGAGACTGGATAAAATAGATTTTTTATATAAAATGGAATATTACTCTTCCATAAAGAATGTAAGTTTGAGTCATTCATGCTCAAATGGATGTACCTTCAGCACCCACTCATAAGTGAAATAAATAGGTCAAGATGTATAAATACCATATCTTTTCTCTGGTATAAGAAACTGAAAATGTCAATAAGTCATAGAATGTATGACAGACATTGTAAAACAAAACATATCCTAAGGGTAATGGGGGGTAGGGGCAAATAACTAGGGGAAAGAAAAAATCATGCTGGTAAAATAAGGGGGAAACAAACTCATGTATATAGGGGGTGGAGGGTATAGGGTGGGTAGGGTGATGGGAAAAAATGAGAATTCAGTCATATCATAAACTGGTACAAATTCTCAGTATTGAGTGTGATCATGATGTGTGCATATAAAATGTACCTATTTCACAGTAAAAAAAAATAAAAAATAAAACACAAACAGAACTTCACTTCAATGATATAAACCCACGCATAGCAATCCTGCTGCTTCCTGAATCCCTCCCTGGCCTTATAACCACAAAGTCATATGCTTTTTGTATCTTACCTTCCAATTGGAGGGACCATCTCAGCTTTCCTCGTCAAGCAAAAGCTTTCTGCATTTTCTTAGTCCTGTGTTGTGTCATCTGCCTGTCAAGAAAGCAGTTGCTTGTTTGATTGTTAATTGCCCTTGTTTTTTATTATAGAACGCATTCAAATTTTGGTAAGTAACATGTTCTTCTTTGTAATTAGATATAGTAGTTAAAATATCTTTCAATTCACCATGCCATTTTCCTTTAATCAGCACATCAGCCAGGCTTTAGGACGATGTTGGAACTATATCTGCAGTTTTACCACAGCAATGCTGCTCAAAGAAAATTATGCTGCCAATATATTTTGCAATGGAAATAAAATTCAAAGGTAGGAGGTTTTGTTTTGCAGGCCTAAAATGTGTAAGCCAAAGGAGAGTAAAATGTAGATGTTTCCATCACTTGTATCAGCAAAATTTAAAGATCTTTCTAGGGGCTTTAGGACAGCTATAGCTAAAATTACCCCACGTGGCCATTTGGAGAGCCTGTCACAGGGTGCAGAGGAGTCTTGCAGAAGCTTTCCCGTCAGGAAGAGGGAAAACTGGGAACCAATGACTAGATTAGTCCATGATTAAGTCATCAGGGAGGGTGGCCTAGCCAAAAGGACACCAAAAACAGAACATCAGGGACAACAAGCAATTTTAACAATTTTCTTATTAAATTTTCGAGGGAAGTTTTAGTAGCTCTACTTTGCTGAAAAGGAAACTAAGATTTACAGAAGTTAAGTGACATAAAGTCAGCCAAGCTACACATCGAAAGCTCAGGCACTACATGAACTTCATCTCTCTACCCACTGGGAAAAGCCACACAAAAACTGGGTTTATCTTCTGGACAGTTAGTCCACTTTATCTTCTTCTACATTGAAATCTGCTCATTCATAACTTCATGACAGACAGATCAGCCCCAGGCAAGCCGGAAGATGAGGAACTAGTGTTCAAACTGTCAGCAGAAGAGGTGTGGAGTTAGACTCCTGAAATTCAAAATCTGGTTGTGACATTTACTACCTGGGTGTTCTTTGGCAAGTACCTTTCTAAAATAGTGAAAGAATTATGTTTGGCACCTGGCTGAGTGCAGCCCGCCTGAATTTGAGGCCCAGCTCTGCCTCTTACCTGCTGAGTAACTCTGGCACCTCTTCATCGCTTTGCACCTCGGTTTTCACATCTGACAAATGAGGGCAGCTGTACCAACCACATTAGGATGAGGATTAAATAACACAAGTAACATAAAGTGCTTAGGGTGGAGTCTCAAACATAAGCACCCGATTATCTGTAGCTATTACTCTAAAGCTCTTTCTCCCATCTCTAAGCTAAGGATAGAAATAGGATATTGTCTTAGTTACTTTTTTCATTGCTGAGACCAGCTACCCCACAGTCGTAAATTAAGAGAGGAAACATTTATTTATGCCACAGTTTGTAGAGGTTTCAGTTCCTTATCATCGGGTGTCCTGGCCAGCAAGTACTTCAGAGGAGAAACAGTCCGTGTCAGGCAGAGGGTAGAAAAAAAGAGCAAAGGCTAACTGCAGCTTTTTCTACCCCTTACATCTTATGCAGGCCACTTAGGGAAAGTAGTACTCACATCCTTAATCCTAGTGCCTTGATCCTAGCACTGCACCACGGATCAGTTCTAGTGTTACACATTCTAGATCCAGCCACCTCTGAGAAAGCCCCGCCTATGACCACAGGAGTCTTTAGGGAAACACACACAAGCTGTAACATTCCATCGCTGCCCTCTCAAAGACTCATGCGTATTACCTTTGTGCAAAAAACACTTAGTCCATCTCCAAGAGTTGTCAAAGTCCTAACAGTTTCAGTACTGCTGAAAAGTTCAAGTCCAAAGACTCCTCTGGGATTTAAGGCAAACTCCTTTTTTTTTTTTTTTTTTTTTTTTTTTTTAGACAGGTTCTGGCTTTGTAGTTCAGGCTGGCCCTGAGCTCACTATGTAGCCCAGGCAAGCCTGGAACTCAGCAGTCCTCCTGCCTCTGCCTCTCGAGTGCTGGGATTACAGGCGTGAGCCAATATGCCCGCCACTGTGGTATGTGGTATTGATGGCTGGTGGGCGTGAGTCACCATGCCCGGCATTGTATGTGGTTACTGGGATCAAACTCAGGGCCTTGCTCTTGCGAGGCAGGCGCTGGAACCATTGAGCTAAATCTCCAGCCCAAAGGCAGTCTCTTAGCTGCATTCTCCTGTACAAATGAAAGAAAAGTGAAACACTTCCAACATTCAATAGCACAAGGTAGACACTTCCACTCCAAAAGTTACAAAGGAGATAGCAAGGAATAGGAGCAAAGCAAGACCAAAGTCCAGCAGAGCAAACATTAAGTTCTGCATTTCACTTCCAGAATTACAAGGATCTGTGACCACTTGTGAACTCCAGAGGGCTTGAGTGACTCTGAGTTTGTATCCCTGCTTGTGGTTATAATTCCCCTGGCTTCTCTCTGGGGCTGACTCTGCTTCCTGCTTGCAGTTTTCCCCAGATGATCCACATTCCTGGCTTCTCCAAACTTTTGAAGTCTCCACTGCACCTTTGGCTTCACACTCTCATTGTCACACACTGCTCTCTCACGGCTGCACTGCCTGGCCTCCGAAGCCTACTGAAATCTTGGTGGAAGCCTTCCCAGCCCTATAACTCTGCATGTATCTAAAACCAGCACCATGTGGATAGTGCCAAGGTCAGCTTCCAGCTGGAGCAGTAGCTAATCTTCCTTCTGACTGTAGGAGTCCAGTGCCTATGAACCAAATCTCAGGGAACAAGTTCCATGCCCTCCACCATTCTGGGAACATGGTGCTCTGGTACACTCTTCTCAAAGCAAAGTCTTTCACCTTTGCAACTCTGAGGCCACAGAACCTGGAGCCCTGCTGGTTCTCATGATGTTGTCAGGCCATCTTTTTGTTGTCTTCTTCAAAATACTTGGCTTTTTCTTGTTAATCTTGTCAGTGACTAACTTCTCCCCTGTTCCATCTTTGCAAGCCCCAACTTTATTGGAGTTTCCTTTCTGGCCAAACTCAAAATGCTTTAAATCATTCTGAAGAGCTCTTTGCTCTTCATTCTCAACATAAATCTGGCTAAAAGCCTCCAACAGTAGCCATGCCACCACCTCAACATTAGACTACCTTGTAATTTCTTCTGCCAAATTAATTAGTCCACCACCTTTAATCTCAGTCTCGGGCAAAGTTTCTGGACTTGAGCCAAATGCAGACAAACTTTCTGACAAGGCACAACATACATTCTCTGGAGTCTAACAGCTAGTGTAGTACTTTCTAGCAGAAACTTCCTGAGCCTGGTCTTTACCAGCAGCATCCTGCTCTTCTGAGCTCTGGCTGCAGTCTCCCATCAGGCAGTCTCGGGCATTCCAGCTCTACTTTGTCAGCTGGCATCTCCAAACCTTTACTAACTCTTCCCTTTCCCACAAGCCATTTCTCAAGGCCCCTAAACCACAGGGTCAGGTAAATTACAGCAATGACCCCACTTCTCTGGTACTGAATTCTGTCTTAGGTACTTTTCTCATTGCCGAGACATAATACGCAAAACCCACAAGTTAAGGGAGAAAAAGTTTAATTCGCTCACAGTTTCAATCCATAATCGACTGGCTCCAGGGCAAGGGAACATGGCAGACAGGACATCACAAAAGACATACAGACCATGGCGGGCAGAATGTAGAAAAGCAAGTGAGGATGGCCACAGCTCTTCCTATCCCTTATATCTTGTCTACATTACTTAGGAAAGATAACACTCATGCCCGTAACCCAAGTGCCCTTCTTAGCTTTGTTGGGTGCAAGGAATTTTGTCATGTTTCTGACACTGGTAGAGAGATGTGTGGTAAAGTTTAGATGGGCATCTGGCAAAGGAAAATTCATGTCAAATTGGGACCTTCTTCACAGCTGTATCTCAGCAACTGGCATGTGACTGGCAATTTGAACTTTTAGAAAGGCACTTAGTATTATCTACAGTGAAAGGCCATCACCAGAAATGGGTGCTGGGAAGGAAGGAAGGATTAGAGAAGGAGAGGAGCCGGTCTTTATGGCAGTGAGCATAAAAGGACCCAGCCTTCTTAAAAAACCAGAAATAAACTACTCATTTACTTCACACGTGCACATTTTTGAACACAGACATTTCCCTACATTTGTTGTATCATCTAAGGCTGCTGAAATGAATCTAAACAGTGCCCAGAGCAAGTTCTCCCAGCACACAGTCCACTGGCCACATCTAGCTTGTTGCCTTCTTTTTTTAACATTCACCAGCTCAGAACAGCTTTTACAGATAAACACTTACAATTGATTTGATGAGAAGGAATGCTGGTTTTGAACCCCAGTGAAGTGAAATATTATCCACCCCCCAAAGAAATTCCATTCTTTTCATTAGTAGCCTGCATTTCAAACACTGCGCAATGATTATTCTTCTTCTTGTATGTAAAAGTACCTACATAATAGTTTTAGTTTTGCCTCTTGGCCCAGAAGACCTAAAATATTTACTCTGACCCTTTACTAAGTAAAGGCCTTAGAGTATCTTGTTTATGTATCTTCTCGTTCCCAACAGCTGGTTACTATGAACTATCACACTCCACTGATGAGCACATTTGCTTTGGAAAGAGGGAGGATATTGTATCTCAGAACACTTCTTAAACCACAGGAGAAAACAAGTCCTGTGCCTTGGCAGTTTTAAACTAAGAAAATTGTATCCACCCAAATCCAGACCCACACACTTAGCCGTGAAATACATTTATGAAGGCATGTGATCAGAAACATTGCATAGTCTTTTCTGGTCGTGGGAAACAGAATCCTCATGTTGTTTCAATGGACCCATTATTTGGGAAGAAGTTACCTCATATCACATGATTAAAGTTAACTTCTAGGAACCACCATGAAGGTTCTGAGGCTACCATTTTCTAATGTATCTCACTAGCTTGTTGAAAAAAAAAAACACCTTTTCCCAAGGGCCTTTAAATGTACACATTCTACCTCAGTTTCATGCTAGATTAAAACATTTCTGGCTCTTGACATTTCTTAAATGATGACAGCTTTTAATTTCAGCTAGATTCAAACATTAAAAGTCAATTAAAGAAAACATGAGCCGATTCCCTTTTAAGGAAGACAGTTCTTGACCAAGTATAGCAAAGTTAGAGCCCTGGATCTCGGAAGCCTGACAGGAAAAGAAATTGCAGACAGAATGCCTTTTACCAAGAGCCTGAAGATTCAAACAAGGTTCTCTCTGGAAACTCAAACATCAGGATTTGGGTCAAATGGAAACAAAACAGGAAAACACCATCACTGACAAAGTGAGCTGGAAATTTTCAGCAGTCTCCAGTGAACAGGTTTATATATGAACCCGATATCTTAAAACACATCAGATGAGACCCAAGAATACTGAAATTTGGAAAGAAAAAAAGTACTACCTTACAGGTTTGGGCTGTATCTTATCCCCAGCGAAGCAGTAAGAACTTAGGGGGCTGGATGCCAATTATGACACCCCACGCTGTCAGAGCCACCGATGATCAGGGAACACGACAAGCACTTCCCAAAACAGAAGCTCTTCACTTAGAGAAGCCATAGGTCATGACCTTCAGGGTTATGACCTCCTTCTGTGTCACCCACTTCTAAAATTACCCTTCACTCTCTGCCTGCAGGGTCCCATGTTTCGAAAGGAAACAAAGAGGTTTTGACAATTCTTTAAAAGTGGAAAAATGTAAGAAGCAATGTCTTTGCCTATTTTTGTTTTTCTTTTCATCCTTTTTGTTGAGAGAAATGTCAGATTCTGTACAAAGTAAGTTATAAATAAATGATTAATGCTATCCAGTAGTGAAAAAGCTTGAGAGGCTTAAAATGTCTCAGGCATCCCTATTACATCTCTTTTAAAAAATCAACTGCATCATTTCTTGCCCTCAAAATTTTTAAGACATATTTGAACTAACAGTGTAAACTGTCCCAAAATGTTTGCTGATGCTTTTCTTGAGATGTCACTATCTTATACTTCATCCCATTTCATCACTTCCATGACAAGTCTTACTAAAGAAAGAAAAAAAGAAACAGAGCCGAAAATCTTGAGATGAAAATTGACCTTAAGATTTTCATTAGCCCATCACTGAGCTGCTTCTACTATTTCAACACTTACCTACACCACTGCCTAAAAATGGTTTTCATGTTAAACCTCAAACTACAAAACGTCACAATTTCTGGAACAAGAAATTGCCTTTTAGAGAAAATTTGGCTTGTAAATGACCTTCAAATATAAATGATCACTGGCTATCCCCTTCTAATTCCGGTCCCCCTGGTACCAGGGCTAGTTTACTGTAGCTTCTTAGGTTTCCTACATTCTGTTGCCAGCCATAAATGTATACCTTCTCAGTAAAAATCACTGTACTCCGCTCAGCATATTGCCAGTAGTGAAACCTTCTACAAGCAAACACTTGACTATGCACTCATATCTCTACTTAATGTAAATAAACCAAAATTGTAATGGCTAAAGCACTACTATTAAAGGACATTATGTATAAGCATACCAATACACAAATACATGACACATATGCATTGCAGTTAGGGGTATATCTACACATGTCTAAGTATACTTGCTTAGCCGTATACATGGGACATATGCATGGAACTTACAGGTGCTGATACATGTGTGTGTGTGCATACATAGAGCAAGAAAAGATTGGACACGCAGGCCAGCCTGGAAATGCTACAGGCACCAGTGATGCCCCTGTCATAGTGCTCCCCCCATGCCTACATGAGCATGGCTATTAATGACTCAAAGCTATACCCTTCTGAAAATTATCCTTGGACAGAGGAAGTGTACTATTCCAAACTTCTGAGTCACTAACATCTTGTAAAAAAAACAAAAACAGTGCCTGGCATGGTGGCTCACGCCTGTCATCCCAGCACTCGGGAGGCAGAGACAGGAGGATTGCTGAGTTTGAGGCTTGCCTGGGCTACATAGTGAGCTCAGGGCCAGCCTGAACTACCAAGTGAGACCCTGTCTCAAAAAAAAAATTCCTGCCCCCTTTCTCAAAGTGGGACAACTCTTACTGTCATCCATCCTCCAGAGCTCCAAGGGGCCCTGCTAGACTCTAGACTTCTGCCAGTGCCACACTGGCCTGGCTTCTGTCTTGTTCGCGTACTCATTTCCTTAACGATTTCCATGAAAAGCATAATCTCAACAATCTCAATTCTTACTCAAGAATTCCCACTTCACAGTCAGTGTACAGAAAAACCATCTAAGCCACACAGCAACGGAGTAAAAGACCAAGAATGGAAAGCTGGAGAAAAGATACCACAGATACGATGGACCAAGTCATCTGTTCCATTGAGAGATTGTTGAAGAGCTTTTCCGCCGGAGAGAGTCACGTGCTGAAATGCAGTGCTGCTCGTGCTCCCAGGAGAGAACGGGACCGAGGGTGGATCATGGGGGAAACACAAGCATCACATGACGAGAGGGCGATGTCACCACGCGCTTGATAGCCAGGCAACCTGCCCAAACTGGCTGGAGTTAATGCAAGGGAGTGCATGGGAGGTAAAGTCCAGATCTTACGGAATCTGGAGGAAAGCTGAACAGTCAGCCACCAGACAAAGGTCAAAGATTACCAGGGCCTCAGCTGGACGTAGCAGGCATTTTTTCCCATGTGCCACTTGTTTCCCCTTTAACGGTAGGTGAGTCCGGCGTTTAAAGTCTCGAGGATTCTAGGAAGATGGCTGCGTGGATGGCAGCAGGTTTGGGGTCTTCCTGAACCCCTACACACAAAAATGACAAAAAGGAACAAAGTACAAAAATATCCTACCAATTAGATGTACATTAAAAACATTACCATGAGGGCCGGAGGGTTAGCTCAGTGGTTCCGGCGCCTGCCTCGCAAGCACAAGGACCTGAGTTCGATCCCCGGTTACCACATATAATGCTGGGCGTGGTGGCTCACGCCTGTAATCCCAACACTGGGGAGGCAGAGACAGGAGGATTGCTGAGTTCGCGGCGGCTTGCCTGGGCACCATAGTGAGCTCAGGGCCAGCCTGAACTACAAAGCAAGACCCTGTCTCCAAAAAAGCAAAAAAAAAAAAACATTACCATGAGTGAGATAAACCAGGCTGGAAAAAGTCACATATGTACAAGCCCATTCATATAAAAAATCCAAAATAAAAATCTGTCAATACAGAAGACTGATTAGTGGTTAGCAGAGACCTGGGTGACAGAGGAACAAGGAGAAACTGCTCATGAGGTTTTCTCTCGGGATGAAGAAATAGCTCAGAACTTGATGGATGTGGTGATCCTAGAACATGGTGAGTGGGGTAAGTTGCACTGAATTGTGCACTTCAAAGGGAGTATTAAAGTGTTATGTCAATTACATTTCAAGGTTTTTTTTTTCTGTTTGTTGTTTATTTGTTTTTTGAGTCAGGGTCTTGCTTTATAGTTCAGGCTGGCCCTGAGCTCACTATGTATGTAGCCCAGCCAAGCCTGGAACTCAGCAATCCTCCTGCCTTCTGTCTTCCAAGTGCTGGGAATGAAACTTGTCATTCTTTATGGCAGAGTAATACTACATTTTATTAAAAAAAAAAAAAAGAACCTTCCTCATCCAGTCTCCAGTTGATGGGGATAAAATCAGCAGCTGGACCGAGACCGCATCCCGCCACCAGCACCAGCGCGCCAGCCGGAGGAACCGGGAGAGGCTCGAGCTGTGGTTCCCTCCGCACCGAGAGCGGTCCACAGGCTGCCTTCGAAGGCAGAGCCCGGCACTGCACGGGAGCTGCGGGGCCGAGAACCCGAGCTGAACGGAAACGGAGGGGGAGAGAGTCAGACGGAGAGTACAGGGGAAGCAAGAAAGGACCGCGAAATCTAGAAAATAGGCCACCATGTTATTCAACCGCAGAAAACCAAAGTGGAAGGAGTTTGGCGATCGTAGGTGGCTCTCTGAACCGTGGTTTCTCCTCTGATTCCAAAGAGAGGGGTCAAATTCCACATAGAAAGAAAAAAGGAGCCCTGTAATGTCTAGTAAGACTGAAACACTGACCAAAACAATCCAAGATGTGAAGGTTCCAATATAAATATTCATATCTGCAAAATATAAATTTACCATCTTTAAAAATCTCAAAAGAAATATGAAATTTAAGAAATAATTCCATATATAGAGGAGATGTCATTTTTAGAAGTAAAGACAGCTGGGCATTGTGGCTCATGCCTGTAATCCCAGCACTCGGGAGGCAGAGACAGGAGGATTGCTGAGTTCGCGGCAGCTTGCCTGGGCACCATAGTGAGCTCAGGGCCAGCCTGAACTACAAAGTGAGACCCTGTCTCAAAAAAAAAAAAAAAAAAAAAAAAAAAAAAAAAAAAAAAAAAAAAAAAAAAAAAAAAAAAAAAAAAAAAAAAAAAAAAAAAAAAAAAAAAAAAAAA
>PVIC010003793.1:0-11813 GCA_004025085.1 Thryonomys swinderianus | reverse complement strand
AAGAGAATGGAAGGTTAAAAAGGAGAAAGTTTTTAAAAACAAAAAAAGTACAGTGAAGGATTAAAAAGATTAGAGAAACTGACAAATATTTAGCAATAGGCAAAGAAATTCTACCAGTGAAAGAAGAAAGGTGCTGAAGAAGAAAATCAAAACAAGAAGACAGAAAAAACATCTTTAACTTCAATTCTAGAAAACTTTTCTGAAGTAAAAAATATGTATATATAAATTTATAATTATAAATTTATAAAATAAAATTATATATGGTTATATATATAATTATTATATCAGATCAACCTACACCAAAATGTATTCTAGTAAAGTTGTGAGGCTTTAAAAGAGAAGAATTTGCAGGGGCAGCTGGGCAGAAAAGATGATTTATATGAGTAGAAATTAGATCATCTCTAGAATTTTAACAGCTCATAAAAAAGACTGAGATATTTAATTTTCAAGGGAAAAAATGCGAGCTAAAATTGTGTGGCCTGCCAAACTGATTTTCAAGTATAAAAAGAATAGAAGAGCCAGGTGTGGTGGCTCACGCCTGTCATCCCAGCACTCAGGAGGCAGAGACAGGAGGATTGCAGAGTTCCAGGATTACCTGGGCTATATAGTGAGCTCAGGGCCAGCCTGAGCTACAAAAGCAAGACCCTGTCTCAAAATATACATATATATAGGAGAACTGGTACTAACCATGGAAGGAAATATGGTTCCTATGACCCATCCTACCAGAGTCTAGTAGAAACAAGCTTGAGAACTAAAATTGCCCAGCAGCACATGAACACGTGGACTGCTGGTGAGTGGCCAGCGTGGACTGACCTCCAGAGCCCTGGCCAAATGAGGGTTAGAAAGGAGAAGTGCTAATGTACTGATGGTTGCCATCAGTGAAGGTATAGAGCAACCACCACCAAAAAAAAAAAGGGGGGGGGGAATGAGGATAGCGTACAGTAAATACTAGCCATCACTGCTTCCATAATCAGAATGGGTGGAAGTGTTCACAGTACTGCTATTCTGAGATCACTGTAGGGAGAATGTAAAATAAAGCAAGTGAGTGCTTATGGGATTCGAATTTATCATCCCCTATGTCCCTAGTGAAAAAGAAAGGAAAGAGAGATTCCCCATGAGGCTGAGGGTACAGCTCGGGGACAGCAGACTTGCCTGGGATGCTCAAGGCCTTGAGTTTTATCACCAATGCCGAAAGAAGGTCAATTGTACCTGTGAGGCTGAGACAAGAAGATTCGAGCCTGAGAAACTTAGTGAGACAATGTCTCCAAAAAAAAAAAAGAAAAAAAGTTTTTAAAATAGGAAACTGTGGGGATTCTTGTGAAGGCCCTGAGTTCAATCCCACCACTGCAAAAGAAAATAAAAAGACTGTACCGAAAGGAGAGTTTGAGAGTTTCCTCCTGAAACCGCCTTTTGCGAGAGAATTTGTGTGCCTAAGTTTCACTAGGGACAGTCTATGGTACCAGTTATCTCTGAGAAAGTGCAAGCAGAACAGGGCAGAAATGAAACTACACTGCCATTTCATTATAGCAAAAGAATAGCCAGTCCCACGGGCCAGCCCTGGAGAGGGGAGCCCCGCATAACAGGGCCTGCCGGCAACCGCACAGTGCCTGAGTCGGGGGGTGAGCACTAAGAAAAAACACAAGACAGACGAAGACAGACAAATTTGGGATCGGGAGGACCTCTCAGTCAGCACCGAGCAGGCCCCATATTTATTGATCAGGCTATATTTATACTGATTTAGAAAGGTAACATGATGTCAGTAATGGTTACTATGATCTTACACATTTATCGTTTGGTTGGTAGAAACAAAAACAGGTAGTCAAGAAATCAGTACATTTCTGTCTTTCCAATGTGAGTTTTTAAGTTCTTTTGGGTATATTCCCAGCAGGGGTATAGCAGGGTCAAATGGGACCCGTAGTCCTAGGTTTCCGAGAAATCCTTGTTCATAGCAGCTCAGTTCATGATAGTTCAATCTTGGAAACAATCCAAATGTCCATCAAATGGAGAGTGGATAAAGAAGATGTGGGGTTTTTTTACAAAATGGAGTATTACTCTGCCATAAAGAATGACTAGATCGATCCATTTAGGTGCAAATGGAGACATCTGGAGGATATACTAATAAGTGAAATCAATAGATCACAGATAGACAATTCCCGGATCTTCTCTTTGGAACACCTGTAGATGCAAATGAGTTCTAGAAAGTAGGACAGCTTTTATAGAGTGTAATATTTCTATAGGAAACTTGGCGTGGGAATGTGATGAGGGGAAGGAATAAATATGATACAGAAAGAAAATAAAAGAGCATGTATAAAGGGGGGAGGAGGAGAAGTGGGTAGGGATATGGGTAAAAATGAGAATTAACTTGTGGCATATACTGGTACAAATTTCCCAGTGTTATATGTGATTTTGAGATGTATATAAATTGTACCAATAAAGAATTCAATTTTAAAAAATCAGTACATTTCTTAGAAACTAGAACAGAAACAAATGGTAACTAGAAACATGATGATGATCGCTTCTCGGCCTTTTGGCTAAGATCAAGTGAAACATGATGATCATAAGTCTAGAATCAATTTCTCAAAATGTCAAACTACAGTTCTCTTAAATCTTTTCCCTAACTCTAACTTCCGTGTACTACTTTCTATTAATGCTTAACTTTTAATAGAATAAGACCAGAAGAATAAGTACATCCATCATATAGTTAATTAATTCTGCTAACTCTGTTGAACTCTGTCATTGCCTACGTAGAAACTGGAAGAGAAACAACACGTTGCTAACTTGAGAGACAAAGGTCAGCGGGCCCAACACAGGAATAGGGGAATTTTCCTGGAGCCAGAACATGTTTTCTGGCGGTCACCCAGGGCAGCTCCTTGTTAGAGCAGATCCTCTGGTATATTTGGGGCAGCACCATAAAGTGCAGACCCCCGACTCAGCAGTTATTCCCCAAAACCCCAGGCATAAATGCCTGGTCCAATTACACCATGCTGAGCCACTTCCCACACCCGCACAATTAATCCAGCTGTCAGAAGATGCCCAGCCAACTTGGCTCAGCATTCCCCAGGCAGCGGAGGCAGGCTGTCCCCAGGAAATGAGGAGAGAAATAGCCAATGGGGTTCCCGGTTCTGTGTCACATGGGCTTCCCCAAAATGGTCGCCTCCTTCACTAAACCAATGAGGAGCGTCATCTCCAGAACAAGTTCACCGCTGGACGGGGTCTTCTCTCGTAACATGATCACAGGTAAGCAGCATCTTGATCATCATGTTCTCTTGGCCAGAAAGAGGGAAGTCACAAGCCTAGACTTATAGGGAGGAGACTCTCTACCAAGGCGTAATCCTAAGGCACAGGGACCCAAGTCTACCCAACCGCCACCCTCCACAGTGCTCCTCCTGACGGTGTCTGAAGGTCGCAGCCCTAAGCAGGGACCTGGAGGGCAGCCTGTAGGTCAGAAGAGATTTCTAGTTTGAAAACACTCCCAAGGTTCCCTCTGATAGATGAAACTAAACCATAGCCTCTAAGGATATACAGTACACTGGCAAAACATGAAAGAAACTCAAAGTGCTAAATGTAAAAGTGCCAATAGTTACTGAGAGGTAACAGTGGCAGGGCCTGAGACTTGATGGGCAAAGTTCTATGCTTAAGCTGGGGCCCATGGCGGAAGGGGGTTGGCCTGCTGATTTGTGGAAGGGTGCATCTATGTTCTATTTTGACAGTATTTTTTTATTAGTACGTATTTGTAGTACATGATGTTTTATTCCTTGTGTGGAGTTGGTCCACATACATAACGCATTTTAATTCGTCTTTCATCTCCTTTGTCTCTTGCTTTCCCCCCTTCCTTCTCTCGGCCCCCCTTTTTCTTTAGAAAGATCTATCTCTGTGCTTCCTATTACCATTTATTTTGGTCTGTATTTGAGCTTTTTGTATAAGATAAACAATACAATATTTACTTTTTTGTCTATATTTCAGGGCTTAAGTTTTTTAAAAAAAAATTTTTAAACGTCTCAGAACAGAGTACAGCTGATCTAGCTGATACGATTGTTGAGCTGCTTAAATCAACTGGTTGCTCAAGAACGTAACATCTTCTGTTGAAAACATGTCCCCCAAAGTCTCCCCTGCCATCAACATTTTTAGCTGAGCTACAGCAGGTAGGAAATTTCACTGAACCATGAGTGAACAAGAAAGAATGAACAGACTTCTTCCAGTTTCTAAAATTAAATACCAGGAAGAGGTAAGTTTAAAAAAAAAATGGTGACCAATGGGCACACTTCCACATTAGAAATCTACTTATTTGTGGTAATCGAGGTCCAAAAACATAAGTATTTCCTATTAATTACTCAAATGTCCCTGTGGGTTACAGCATAAAACCATGTCAAAAGTTTTTTTCACAACACAAGTATAATGCCATGTTACTTGAGTGACAATGTGTTGGGGCAATCAGCAGTAGAACCCAGCTCAAACTGGGTGAAGTAAAATGATCTTTAAACACTCCCCTGCAGAAATCCAAGGTAGAACACAGCTTTGGGTTGGTTAACTCAGCAAACCTGTGATGTCAGGAAGGACCAAGTTCTTTCCTCTCCTCTCTTCTGCTTCCGTCAAATCTCTGCCCAAAACTGGGCCAAAATGGCTAAACTAACACAAAATTTCACATCATGAAGTCATGCCAGGAAGAAGAAGATAAAGGACTGTTTCTTCTTTGGACTCTTGCTTGGGAAGCACAACTTTGCCCAGGAACTAGTTGGTAGACTTCCCTTAGTGAGTCACATTTGGTCCATTTTTCTTTTGTACCTGTCACAGAATATGTACTTGAAGCTGGATCGTTTATAAAGGAAGAAGACTCATCTTGGCTTATGGTTCTGGAGCCTGGGAAGTTCAAAGCATGACACCAGTAGCCACTCTGCCTCTGGAGAGGCTCTCACACTACCTCAGCTCGTGGAAGACACCAGAAAGGAGCTGGAAAGAGACAAAGTATAGGACTTGTTCCGCTGTAACCTACTTTCTCTCTCTGAAACTAACCCACTTCCAAGATAGTGGGAACACACTTGTCTCCTAGGGAAGCGACCCAGTTCTTGAAAAATCCCTCTTATGAGTATTAGTCACCTGATGATCACATCTTCCAATCCCAACTTAATAACGGCAACCGAATTTCAACAGAGTGGCAGAGGGGAAATATCATGTTGAAACCATTACAAGTCACGTGTTTATTTTTGAACAAATCACCACCTAGAGTAGTGTGACTCCCTTCAGGTCACAACCACCCCCAGAGCTGGAGGAAGGGACCCCAACTTCCCCTTTAGACAACCACACAAATCTGACTAAATAATATAATATTATAATATAATAGATAATATAATACTGAATAATATAAAGCTCTAGTCGGAAGGAGGAAGACAGGATGTGATCAATAATGCAGCCAGCAACACGTATCCCTCAAAGGGAGGCTCCGTTGATGGGCTTTGCTTCCCAGAGGTTGTGACTACATTGCCTTGTGGTTGTCTTACATACTAAATTGAGAAGTCTATGAAGAAAAAGGAACACAAAAGTAGAGTGCAGTAAATACGTTTGTGTCCCTCTCTTAGTGTTTGTTTATTCCCAGTAAACTGACAAGGTGGGACCATCTGAAACACAGAAGACGTTTTCTAAAAATCCAATTGTTTACTGATCCCCTACGAAGACCTTGCCCGCGCAGTTTTTCTTGGAGCACAACTGAATCTCTTGATTCCTTGTGTCTGTATTTCTGTTTACTCTAATGGGCAAACTTTGCCTCAGTCCTGAGAAGTCAGGAAGAATGTAACAACCATAAGAAGCTTTGGAGGGGTTTGGAGATTTAGCGCAGTGGTTCCGGTGCCTGCCTCTCAAGTGAAAGGTCTCGAGTTCAATCCTGGTAACCACATACAACAATGCTGGGTGTGGTGACTGAGGCCCACCAGCAATCAGTACCACATACCACAGTGCCAGGCATGGTGGCTCACGCCTATAATCCCAGCACTCGGGAAGCAGAGACAGGAGGATTGCTGTGACTTTGAGGCTAGTCTGGGCTTCATAGTGAGCTCAGGGCCAGCCTGAACTAAGTGAGACCCTATCTCAAAAAAAATTAATTGATTAATTAAAAAATAAAAAGTCAAGGACAGGGGATGTATCTCACAGTGGAAGAGCACTTGCCTAGAATGTGTGAAGCCTCGGTTCAAGCACTAGTACTACCAAAAAATCACACTATTCTGGCTTCTTTTCATTCTTACAGTAAGATCCAGTGTTCTGACTGGCCAATAAGCTCTCCAATGAAGTGGACTCTTCCAGCTCTGCAAATTAATGTCCCACCATTGCTTGCCTCCTCTTTCTTCCAGGTGCATTTACCTTCCGCTGTGCCAAACTCATGCTCTCGGCATTACCTGTACACCCTCCAGCTCCTTTGCCTATAATCTTCTTCCCCCAGATCACTGAACAGCTAACTCCTTTCCACTGGAGTCTGCTCACATCTCACATACTGAGACACATTAGGTCTGACCGCTCCCTAAAACAAGCCAGCAAACCTCTAATCCTGCTCCACTTTTCATCTTACTGTTACAACTTGACCTAGCAGCTACCTCTTGTCTGTCTCCTCAACTAGAACATAGGCTCTGTGAGAAAATGCGTGTGGTTGTTTTACTTGTGTCTGTACCTCTGGCTCAGCCAAGCATGTCTGTCACACAGTAAACAGCCGCTTAATGAAAGCAGAGGCTAGTGGGGAATGTGGACCTCCAAACAATAAGTGGGATGTTCTTATATACAGGAGAGACTGTCCATAATTATCAATAGTTTTTGCAATGCAATATTTGCTAGGTCAAAGCGTATTGCCATTTGTAAACTCATTTAAGAATATAGCCAAAAATTCTGATACTCAAAGCAACAACAAAGGGTCTCCAAATTGGCCTATGAACTCACGAAAGTCACTATCTTGAACCATTCTGGTTTGTATAACAAAATATCACTAACAGGGTGGCTTATCAACAATACGTATTTATCTCTTCTAGGTGTGGAGGATGGGAAGTCGCACATAGATTCTCAGTCTGATGAAGGCTCATTTCTGGGTTGATAGACATCTTTCTTCACTGCAGGAAAGCAAAAGGATTGTTCTGGGGTCACTTCTGTAAAGAGCACTAATCTCATTCATAAGAGCTCTGCCTTTCAAGTTGAAACACCTCCTACAGACCCCATCTTTGAACACCATCATGTTGGCTGTTAGGATTTCAATACAAGAATTTTAAGGGGACAAAAAAAATTTAGTCATAATCACTGACTGAAAGAAGTAAATAATCAAATATACTGTGGATAAATACACATTAAATGTACCATGCATTAGCATGAACTTTTAAATATATACTTTCAAATGTATACTTTCTATGTTCAGAGAAATAACTTGGGGAATTAATTGTCTACCAATGGAAATCAGAGAAAGGCTTGTTCTATAAGATTTATGAATGTCTCCAAATCACAGAAAAGAAAAATGTCAGTCTTAACTTGTAGCTTTTTAGTCAAAGGATATAAAACAGCACTGTAATTATGTTCTGCAGATGTTTGCTAATAATTTTCCCGGTTCATATGAATTTAATTGACGGGAGCAGAGGAGCAAGAGGGAAATCGATCCAATTTCATTTACAGTGGTATTAGCTCATGAAGGAGGTTAAAACATGTTTTGGTGCAATACAGAAATTCACTGAATTAACTCTTCTTGAAAGCAAAAACTTGTGGTGTTTGGAGCCAGACAATATCAGAAGTGACAAATTCCTTCCAACTATTCACTCTTGATTTACATACACTGTTTTCCTTCCTTTTCTCCTGATAGTACTTTTTAAAGTCCTTTGTTTATATTTATATGAAGTATGAGGAGACATTACTAACTCAATCCCTCAGACTTATAGTGGAAAAGTCATTATAAACCCATCTCTTTCTTTAAAGAGTTGTGTCAAATAAATAATCTGTTTTTAGGTTGATCTTCTCTTCTTTTCCTTCAGATATCACCTGTGTCCAAGCAATCATTTTGCATCATCAAGTTGGATTTGGCTGAATGACGTATCCACATCTCCCTTGGATAGGAGTCGTCTACAAGTAAGTAGCAAAATGTTCTTCAGTGTTCAAAGAATGTTTTCATCTTCAAAGTCATGCTTCTCCGCCATGGACTGGTCACATTCTTGCTTCCTCATAGTGAACTCCTGGTAAAGATCTTTCTTTGAAATGGCTTTCTCAGAGCAACTATAACCCAAAAAGACAGTTAATGCCAGGAAAGAGTAAAACAACATGACAAAGAAAACGAATAAATAGGCATTGTCATATGGTTTGGATTTTAGATTTTTTTTTTCTCTTTTCCGCAGCACTTTTGACTTTGCTTTCCAGTTTTCTTTCCAGTAGTTTAAAACCACTAAGAGATGTAAAAATCTAGTTTTCTGGATTCATACTATAACTTTTCTCAAAAAATAAAAAGGATAACCTCATCTTGAAATCATCTTTTGCAAAATAGTATCCTCCTTACTCACGGAATCCTCGCTACTGAATCATAAGTGCCCTAAGAAGAAAACCCCTTGCTAAAAATGAAACTGAATGCTTCTCGGATTGAATACAAATTTCACTGTGCACTACAGCCTTAGTGAAAGCAAGTTTTAACAGTGAGGTAGCGTGAGGGCTGGACTTCATATTTTTTTTTCCCAAGAAAAACAAGATGAGGTTTAAAAGAACAGACTGATTTAGTACCTATGATTTCCAAGCAAAAATCTGTATCACGGCTTTCATTTCATTTATTCATTCTTGAAAACACAGAAAGTACAACCAGCATATATTTTTAAGCCTTCAGAATCAACTTACAATTTGTTATTTTCATTTTAGTTTCCAAGCGAACTTATGTTCTAACTTCACTCCCAAGAAAATAAGAACCTTTTCATAAATTTCTCAGAAGATAAAATCTTTCCCTAGTCCCATGCATGTCCACAGGGTGTTTGTTTGTTTGTTGTTTTTTGGTAGTTTGTCCAAAATCATGTCCACTTGCTTGATATTAGGCACTTGGTATCCTGTGGATTCTGACTTCCTCTGTGTTTTACCAGCGAAGCTCTTCTAAAGTAAACTGTTGTTTTACAAAGTAGTGAAACCCTATCGCAGTACAAACACTCTCAGCACACACACAAACGCTCCCTCTCGGGGTGAAGAGAATCCCAGCTGTTTCTTCCTGTGATCTGGATGCCAGTGGCCACGCACGCCTGCTTTGAAGTGGCGTGCACCTCTGCCGACCCGCATCTCTCTCCCTTTGCACTGTTTCCCTAAGCCTGACCCCTGAACTGATTGTCTGATGACTAATTCACATGCTAAGAGCAAGGTATATCAGTATCACTGACCCGCCTGCATTTGTCATTAAGGGTTTGTAGTAAAAAAAAAAAAAAAAAAGATGAAAGAGAAAGGTGTAATATTAGACCAGCAGCCTAACATCCTATGAGAGTGTTTTGAAAATGTGACTTATAAGAGAATTGGGCAACTCATTTTAAAATAAGTCTCTCCAGTTATGTCTGAAGAATATATATATATTTTTTAATTTAGAACTTCCCTAATTTTTCTTTCTTTCCAAACTTTTGGCTACTATTAAAAGTCAATCTTATGCATGAACGTAATAACTGTTATGTGAGTTGCAAAATCACCTAAGAGGAATGTAAAGATTAACTCTTAAACAATGGCTGCTTCTAAAACTAACCTGTCTCACTACCACCACCGCCATCAGCCAAACTGGCTAATAGAAATTTTTAAGTATGTACATAGATGCTTCTGATTGGAAAAGCTAAATGACCTCTTACAGCCATTGTCAATTTTTCTGAGTTGTTACAGTAACCTTATGTCTTACTGATGAATGCAGAAGATGAAAATCTTTTCCCTTTAGCTCTCATTTCAAGGAACAATTTAATTGTCATTTTGTCAACAAGACTTGGGTTCTATTAATACTGTGAAAGATGGTCTTTTGCAGCATCTTGGCAAATGCTGCAGTGAAATTCTTTAAAGAAATGAGAAGCCCTCTAAATGTGGATAACGGGTCTTTGAACAAACCCAAAAGACCCATTTCCATAGACTGGACCAATTCTTTTAAAGCAATACATAATGAGAAGTCAAATAAAAGGGGTGGGGCAAAATGAGAAGATTAAAAAGAGAAGTAAAAGATTAAAAGAGGGAAAGAATATAAGGAAAATTCAAAAGGAAAAAAGATCAAAAAGGGGATTAACCATGTTACTTGTTGTTTTTCAGAAATTAAAAAAGTATGGTGGATAAGGAATTTGTTTCCTTTTGGCCCAAGAAAAATGCCAATTATGGTAGCTAAACTGCCCGGATCACATATCAGCATGCTTTGGAAATGTGAGAAATGGATGGGAAATATAAACACAGAGCAATAGCTTACAGTTATGTTATGAATTAAGCCAGAAAAATATCAAGATTTAGTCACTGAATAAGCTGCCAAGGTTAATTTTCCCTGATGAACTTGAGGAAGATCAGAATAGAAGCGATAGCACTGTAGTTGAACATTTTGTGCAACACCCCCACTGCTTTCTAGAATCAAATTCTTCATTTGCTCAGAGAAAAAAGGAACTCAGACTAAGAGTACATATTCAACAGCAATGAAGTCATGAAATTCTCCTTTATTGCAGGAATTTATTTGGTCAGTATCCTAGGTTCTGAATTGAAATCTCTGATATAGTCAAGCCAGGTAGCCAACTTTGCCACGTGGAATCATTTAATGGTGGCCTTTGTGTATTGTTATACCTTGTTTTTCTCTTTTACCATCTTGATATCAGAAATTATTCATTTAAAATGTCTAAAAGATATAGAAAGAATGTTGGTTAAATTAATTTTACATATCTTAAACAGGAATATATACTCTGTTAAGTGTATGTTGCCTATTTTACTCATGGTACATTTTTTAACATTAATTTTTTTCTGGCCCACATATGAAAAAGTAGGAGAAACAAAGAAACACAATTCTAAATTATCTCTTGAAATTGTAGAAAACAAAGTCCATGCCATTTAGGTACGACAGTGATATGTTTCACATGCTCTTTGTCAAACATTCAGGGGTATAGACACACGCAATTTCATGGGATTTTTAGATAGCGTGTAACAGCCTCTCGTTTTTCCTCCTCTTTTAAGAATGAAATAAAATTTTCCTAAATCCCAGGTGCTGTTTTATTGTGATTCCTCTTAAAGAAAAGTAGCACAGAATACAATCCAGAAAAGCACATGAATTTTATATTAATTGCCCCCTTTGTCAGCAGTCACAAGGAGCAGGCTGTCTGCCTCTGAAGTTGGGTCACTATAAACAAACAACCTAGGTCAAGAGCCACAATAGCTACTTTACCTCCTGCTGGCCCCATCTTGTGTGCACTTTGGAGGAAACGGTTGGGGGTGGGAGCCAATATGGTCAAATGCTAACAGAAGAAAGAGGACAGGTTCCCAAAAGGGGTGAGAAGTAAAATGAAACTACAGTTGCCTGTCACAGAGGTTTCTCTTCTGGGTCTATCCTATGAAAAAAATAGCACAAGATGGAGCAGCACATACAGGAAGTTTGGTGTCATCTATTTGTACCCACCCAGCAAGACATAGTGTAATGAACTACGAGTCCACCCTCAGTAGTACCGTGCAGTACGATGCACACGATCTATTATGTGTGTAATACAACACAGGGTTATGTGCTAAAAAGTTCTCCATGGATGTAAACATAACTTTGCATGTGTTTAATATGAGCATCATAACCAAGTAGAAGTATACTATTAACTTTAGAAGCCTAAAGGGAAGTGGGCAAGCTCTGAAATTCTTTTTTT
>PVIC010003792.1:16176-66719 GCA_004025085.1 Thryonomys swinderianus | reverse complement strand
AACTTGGTGTGGGAATGTGATGAGGGGAAGGAATAAATATGATACAGAAAGAAAATAAAAGAGCATGTATAAAGGGGGGAGGAGGGGGGAGTGGGTAGGGATATGGGTAAAAATGAGAATTAACTTGTGGCATATACTGGTACAAATTTCTCAATGTTATATGTGATTTTGAGATGTATATAAATTGTACCAATAAAGAGTTCAATTTTAAAAAACTGCAGAAAATGAAAAACTTTCTGCTGAGCAGAGAGCCACAGGACACCAGGCTGCAGGCAAGCATAGCCTCGGGAATGGGACTTGATCTCCAAGTTTCAGTTTTCTGTGTTTAGCTACCAAGGCATTCAGAGGACTCTGTAACCACCAGCAGGAGGCAGAAGGCTTCTGTATTGCTTGGGCTAACCCGGGCATGCATCATGTGGTGCTGGTTTTAGGTGCCAGTCGAATGCAAGCGTTGTGGGGTCACGGAGACTTGCGCTCTGACTTCAGAAAGCCTGGGAGGCCAGGCCGTGCCCCCGAGGGGCAGGGCTTGCAGCTGTGAGTGTGAGGCCAACAGCGCAGTAGAGGGACTGCAGAGGGCTGGAGAAGCCAGGAGAGTGGATCATCTGAGGAAACTGCAAGGTGGGAGAAGAGCTGGCCCAAGAGAGAAGGCATGAGGGGCACAGCCTCACCAGGGCTGCAAGGGCAGAGCCACCCAAGCTCTTTGGAGTTCACAGTTTGGCACAGGTTGTCCGGATGCTGGACATGGAACTATAGGATTTAATATTTGCCCTGATGGATTTCTGTCTTCCTCTGCTCCTATTTCATTCTATACCTCATTTCTACCTTTTGAAATGGGAGTGTTTATCTTGCATCATAGTACATTGAAAGCGTTCAACTTTCTTTTCATTTTTATAGGGTTTGCCTTAAATCTCGGAGGAGACTCAGAACTTGGGCTTTTCAGCAATTCTGAAACTGTTAGGACTTTTGCACTACTTCAAAACGGACTAAATGCATTTTGCTTAGATGTCTATGCATAAATCTTGGGCCAGGAGCAGAATGCTGTAGCTCACAGCTAGATGCCCCCTAAAGTCTCATCCACTCATAGGTAGGGCTTTGGGGAGTTGATCAGACCATAGGAGTGTGATACTTATCACTGGATTGGTCCAATGGGATGTTGGGAGATGGGGTCTGGTTGGAGGTGGTCACTGGGGTAACCTAGAAGGGTCTCTCTGCCACACCATAGGCAGTTGCTCTGCCAGGCTATGCTGCTTTGGAGCTGTCTGATTATGAACTACAACTCTACAAACTGAGCTAAATAAACCTCCCCTTCCCTGAGCTGTAGGTATCAGGTGTTTTATCCTAGCAACAAGAAAGTAACTAAGACACACAGGCACAGAACTGACACACTCTTACACACACACACACACACACACACACACATGCACTCATGGTTTCCTTTTTATCTTTCGTCTTAGGCAGGATCTCAGCACATACACACTATCTAGCATTGCTCCCTGGTGCTTTTCTGCCACAGCGAACACTTGGAAGCTCTTCACAGTGTTTAACTCTGTCCGCGGCTGTGCTGTAGGGATCTTCTGGGATGATCCTGGAAAATCCTTTTCAAGGTCTGGGTGCCCCTCCCCGGAAGCTTCTATGCTACTTGGAAAACAATTTTTGACAGATCATTCTCAGGCTTAATAGTCAGATGCTGATTGTTTTAAAGTGATTATTAGAAAGTGATATATTCAGCATTGGTAGGAATAGAATATTCAAGGGTAGTGAATTTAATGCATTGTAAGGGAATTTCTTTTACGATTAATAACTTTCCATTTTGCATTTGATTTTAAGGGGTATAAAGAAAAGTCTTTACTGTTAGATGCTTTTTGTTCTTGCAGTTATTTTTTAAAAATTAACTATATAAAGGTAATAGACCAAACTTGGTCTAGAAAAAGAGCTGAACAGAACTAGGAATACTTATCAAAACACTTGTTGGTGACCTGTAAGCCGGGCCTTGTCTTCAGGACTTTCATGGATTAGATTGCCTAAGCATCTCTATATTTTATGATGAGGAAATCATAGAGATGCTACATAGCTTGCCCAGGGCCACATAGACCTTCCTACAGACATGTGAGTGCTGTACATATATTTTTGCAATATGGACCTTTCAAAAGTAAGAAAAGATAAATCTCCAGGTGTCACAAATGAATGAGTAAGTCTGCATTTTCCCTGGCGAGATGGTATTTTAGGGGTTATTATGTATAGTCCTTGTGGAGTTTGTTTTAAATGAATAGTTATGAGAAAGCTAAAAGCAAAGCCTTTTAACCTGAGCACAGCAAGAAGCTTGAAAAAGATTATAACTCTGAAGTAAAAAAAAAATTCCACCCATGGGTAGAAATAGAATCACCTTCAAGAAAGTAAAGATCATGGTAATCACAAGGCCCTGAGTTTGATTCCCAGTACTAAAAAAAAAAAAAAAAAAAAAAAAGAAGCAAAGATCAGAGCTGGAGTGGGGGCTGGCATCATACCTGTTATCCTACCATTTGGGGGCTGAGGCAGGAGCATCACTGAGACTCTGAGGTTAGCCTGGGGTATCTAGATAGTCTAGCTCAAGGCCACCCTGGACTACATAGAAAGATCCTGTCTCAAACAAAACAAAACAACCCCTCCCCCATGAAGAACAAGCTCAAGTCACAGATGTGGTCCAAAGTTTAGCTACTCATGCTGTACAGAAATCCCAAGGTGGGAACTGAGATAGAAAGTTGAGAGTCTGTGAACCCTTGACACTTGGGTAGAAGTGACTTTCGCAGGGTCTCTACAGTCAAGGTACTTGCTGGGCACAATTCTATCTTTACATCTCAAAGACGGTTCCCGCTGAAGATGGGCTCACACACAAAACTTACAAAACATTTGAGGAAGCCCAGCCTGAAGAGACCAAAATGAGAGAGTTAACAAAAAAGGACACAGAAACAATAGGAGATAGAAAATGTGCATTTCAAAAGTAGGTGTGGGATCCCAAGCTGCATGTGATCCCAGCGTGTGGCAAGGAAATCTTTTCCATTCTCCGTCAGATACCAAGATGAGTGAACCTGACATCTACACTTACTGGAGCTTGGCCACAGGAAAATGTGAGAAATATCTGTGTGTGGTGAAGGTATGTGCATTGCTAGGACTGCCACAGTAAAGCACTGTGGGTTCCGGGGATTAACCAAGAAAAATGTGTGGTCTCATAGTCTGGGCGTTCAAGGTCAAGACCAAGGTGCTAGTGTCTTTAGTTGCTTCTGAGGCCTCTCTCCCGCTTGCAGGTAGACATCTTCTTTTGGTATCTTCACTTGATTTTTCTTCTGTGTTGTACATGTCTACGTCTGTGTTATGCGTGTCCATGTCTGATTTCCTCTACCCAGAACTCTATCTTACCTAGTTGGTACTAAGAGTGAGGTCTTTGGCACTGGATCTCAGGCTACACAGTTCAGTCAGGGCAGCCCAAACTCTTTGTTTCTACTTTCAAATCCAAGCCTACCAATTACTAACTGTGTGACCTTGGGCTGTTATGCAACCACACTTTGCCTCATTTTCTCTTTTTTAAAATCATTGCAAGAATCCAAGAGACTGGAGAGGACCAGGGACTGAAACAGGAAGACTTTATTCCAGGTTTAAGGTGTATGTACTGGCTCAACTGACTCCTATCCAAAGGAGGAAGAGTGTTGAACAAAGAGAAGTTCTAGCTTTTGTACATCTTTTTCTTTTTTTTTTTTTTTTGAAACGGAGTCTTTCTTTGGAGTTCAGTCTGGTCCTGAGCTCACTACATAGCCCAGACAAGCCTCGAACTCAGCAATCCTCCTGCCTCTGTCTCCCAAGTGCTGGGATTGCAGATGTGAGCCACCAGGCCCTGCATTGTGGTATGTGGTACCGAATGCTGGTGGGCGTGAGTCACCACACCCGGTATTGTTGTATGTGGTTACTGGGATTGAACCAGGGACCTTGAGTTTGCTAGGCAGGCACCTGAACCACTGTAGCTTTTGTACATTTTGAAGGGGTGGTTCTCCTTGTGTCATAGCAAGTGAGTTTACTGGAACAGGACAAGGCCAAACAGTTCTGTAATTTTTGCCTTAAAAGAAGACAGTATCTTATAAATCATGTGGGAACAGAGTGTTGTAAACTTTGTTTACAGGACATAGTTGTTAATTTTTTCTGTACCAGAACGAGTTACAGCTACAAGAGAGAAAGAGGTACCAGGAGGGGCTCCCCAAGGCTGAGAAGGATTTGTTTAAATCCTGCTTCAAAACGATGTTGATAAAATACTATCTGTTTCATAGGGCTGCTGTTAGAATTAAATAAATTCATGTTTGCACATCTTGTAAAAAACAGTTACAAAATGATTCAAGTTTAGATAAAGAAATAAAATCTATAAAACAGGAATAGGAATTTTAAAAAAAAAATTTTTTTTGAGACAGGGTCTCGCTTTGTAGTTCAGGCTGGCTCTGAGCTCACTATGTAGCCCAGGCAAACCTCAAACTCAGCAATCCACCTGTCTCTGCCTCCCGAGTGCTGGGATTACAGGCGTGAGCCACCACGCCTGGCTCTCAAACAATTTTTTAAAAAATCTTTTTAAAACAAATTCAGAGAAGCAAGTAGAAATTTTAGAGATTAAAAAAAAATATTGCGTTGAAAAATTCCTAACAGGCATCACTTTAGATTTAGTGATTTGGAAGATATATCTGAGAAAAATCACTCAGGATAAAGCCTCAGGAAAAAGAAATGGAAAATATGAAAGAAGTCAAAAAATATCTACAGAATAAATCGAGAAAACCCAGTAGGCAGTTAACAGACTGTTCTGCCAGAGACAGAAAGTGGAGGAGGTGATATTCTAGGAGGTCATGACTCAGGTTTTTTCAAGATTGAAGAAACGTATGATCCCAAGTGAAAAGACATGCAGGGACCCAGGCCGGGTAAATGGGAAAGAGTTTGCACCCGGGCACTCCTCAGCGGAGTAGCGGGACATCAAAGATAAACCACGCATCCTAAGAGCCTTCCAGAGAAAGCAGGTTACAGTGAAGCAATCTGACCCCCACCAGCCAGGCACAGGGATCTCCAGGTTTCCCCTCACTTCAAGGACTCTAGCCCTGTGTCTGCCACCTCTGCTCTGGAAGTTTTGCTCTTCTTCCTGGCCTCGCCCAGGTCTGATTCCTCCTGGCTGTGTCTGTCCCCTGATTCCCTCTTCCCCTCATCGCTGTCACCATTTGGTCTTCCCTGCTGCATTTGGCCCCTGCCTTGTGGACCAATGTTTCCACACGTAAACCCTGGAGCTCCACCCGGGGCTGTGTCCGGGACCCTTCTGTCCCTGTCTCCCTGTCTTCCCGGTGAGCATGGTGTTGGCCACACAGGATGTCTTCAATGCATAGTTTTGAATACTTAAGCAATCGCTCCTTTGGGGCAAATTAAATTTGTACATGGAATCAAACTCTTTGGTCTTTCTGAAGCCATATTTTCCCATTTGACAATCTGGCCAGTATAGAGTTAGTGAGTACCCTGAAGCCATGCTTCACAGCCTCACATTATATTATCTTGTATTCTTTTTAAAATCATACTCTTTTTAACAGCAGTAAAGTTTGTTCAAAGAAGGCTATCAGAAGAAAATAAACATAATTTGTAATCTTATTAATTAAATTACTGATAAGTTAAATTTATCTTATTAGATAAATTACTCCTATACTAAAAAGATACTTTTTCATTGGTGGCACAGTGCTAAATTCTAGGGATGTACCAGCACATATTTTATGCTTTGTCTATTTATTTACTTATTGTAGTACCAAGGATCCAACTCACAACCTTGTGCTTGCAAGGCAGGTGGCGGCATTAATGAGCTAAATCCCTGGCCCATGTTTTTTTCCCCCATGTTTTGTTTATTTTTAATATAGTCTTTTGAGGTATAGTGTACTAATTTGCAGAAGCAGAATCCTAGCTGATACACTGTCTTGTACTCTTGTTATAATTTGCACCATCCCAGCATTTTCACTTGCGTTACCTAGTATTTAAAATGGAATTTTAATTAATTGGCTGTCTGATATTATTTCAGTTCTAGATATTTAGAGCACTTTACAAAAATTCTTCTACAGTGACATCATTTAGCAGGTGGGAAAACAAGGACTCCAAGATGCCAATTTCAATGGGATCCCTTAGCCTCTTGTGAGCATAGGGCTCCCATGCGTGGGTTAGTGGGGCTGGTTAATGAGGCTTTCAAAAAACAAGAG
The DNA here is from genome assembly GCA_004025085.1 of Thryonomys swinderianus. Lineage (NCBI taxonomy): Eukaryota > Metazoa > Chordata > Mammalia > Rodentia > Thryonomyidae > Thryonomys > Thryonomys swinderianus. Next base: position 60,492 of record PVIC010003792.1, on the reverse strand, counting down.
GACCCAAGGGCTGGGGACTTAGCTCAAGTGGTACCGCACCAACCTTGGATGCACAAGGGCCCAAGTTCAATCCCTGGTACTGCAAAAACAAAGCAAAAAAAACCAAGAGGACCCAAAACAGGCCATCCAAGGCCGGTGTGTACGCTGCCCGGCAGTCAGGTGACCGACCTCCCAGAAAGGGAAATTGAGCCAGGAGTATACTTGACTCTGAGCAAAGGCACATCTAGGAGTGAGAGGCCACAGGAGGACCCTGTGAAAGGACTTTGTCCAGCAGAGGGAAATGGGCAAAAAGGAACCTCCCTCACGTGGTCCAAGATGAAGCAAGAGGTACACTGTGAATGAACTCTGGTTTTCTCAGCTGTCAGCCTTGTTCGTCCTGTTTTCTGGTCATGGACAGGGGTGAGAGGGTTTATATTTTCCTGATGGTCAGCAAATGCCTTGTGTCCCTGGGAGCAGCCCCTGGAGCCTTGGACATAGTTATGGTGGCCACAGAACAAGAGCCCCCACCCCGCACTAGATGCTGGCTTAAAGCTATGGATGGGTTCTTTCCAGTCACCCTCATGTCTTCTGCCTGTAAGGTAACCTTTTTCCACTCCCTGATGACTATTTATCAGACACCAGAGGTGTATTAGAAACTGTTCTGGGTGCAGGTACAAGTTGTAGGGTAAACAAGGTAAATGAGGTCTCTGCTCTCTGTGGCTGTCGCTGTCAAACTTTAAGTGACAGAGAGGCTGAGAAATAATGAGATGTGTTGGGAATTGACACTGGAAACAGGAACATGTGTAGGCTTATTCAAAGCAGGAAGGGGCAAAGAGAAACTTTTAAAGGCAAAATGGATTATGTAAGACATAAAGAGTTAGGTAAGTTGTTTTGACGTAATAACCAAGGTAGCATCAGTCTAAGGTTGGGCAGAAAGTTATGGGACACATATCCCTGTGGCATCATCTCCCTGTGCAATCGGGATTCCTTTGTGCCAGGCTGTGGTCACTGAAGATGCTGACGACAGTCTTTTCATCTGAGAGTCATGCATGTGGTCCCCTCCCTTGTCCCTTCCCCAGCTTGTCCAAGATTGTTAGTGACCCTTTTGGTTCTGACAACGCTTTGACATGGCTCAGCATCTACTGTGAGATTTTCCTTTCTTGTTTCTGAAGGGTACATCAAGACCCCAAGAGGCCACTCACCTGGACTGCAGCCCACCAGAAGGGCAGACAAGGAGTCCTGCGCCCTGTTCCTGCACCTTCCTGTGCACTGGGAGTCTGCTCCTACTTCACACAGTTACTCACGCCTCGGTGCTGTGAGGCTACGCTGCCTCAGGCTGCTGAGCTCACCCTCTGATTCAGGGCTGACAGTGTGAGCAGAGGGTACTAGGCAGCACCCTAACTGGGTCAGGGCTGGGCCTGGATACTGACATAGTCCTGGTGCGTCCTCGTCAGATGCGTGGGAGGCCAGCGTGGGGACTCCCCAGGGTGTATACAGCCCCAGGTCAGTTGAGGTGCCTGGGATGGCAGCCAGGCCACAGGAACAGGACCCACACGGACCTCCTGGAGTCAGGCTCCCGCGGCTCTGCTTACATACCTGACTTCATGCCCAGGCCCCTGGCAGAGGTATGTCTTATCTCTAACTGTGGACAAGATTCTTGCTCCTGGGTAATTACGAGAGACCTGTGGTGTTTGGGAATGGATGTCTTCCAAAGATGGTAATCGCCAGGCGCACACCAGCTCACAGCCAGCAAGAGGCACCTCAGCCTGCTGTTTATAGCTCGAGCACCTGTCCAGAGGATGAGCCAAGGAAGGGGAAGGAGTCCGGCAGGCCCAGCTCCACAGCTCAAGGGGACACTTGACAGTGCCCTGAGGCGCTGGCTCTTCTCAGTTCTGCTCACAGGGAAGCTCAGCCTGTGTCAGTGTGGGAGCTGAGAGCTCTCCCCGGGCTGGGTCGTGGACCCCACACACACACACACACACACACACACTGGTCACCCTGAGCTGTTGAGCTGCTGGGAAATGGGCTTTTCTTGGGGGAGAAAGGTGATGTCCCAGCAACACAGACTCAAAGACAAAGCCTTTTTCTCCTGGAATAGCATCAAAGTTGCTCTTAATTGGTTCTGTAATTATTAGCTTTTATCTGCTATTGGGGGATCCCGGAGGGCAGGGCTGTGGCTCGGCTGTTCCTTTGATCCCAGTGCACAGAGATGTTCCTTACAGGTACAGACGTGTGAGCTGGAGTTGGCAGAAGCCAGTCTGGAGGCCTCAGCCTGCCAGGAGCCTGCCAGTCCACAGCCCAGCAGCAGAGAGCAAGGGCCCACGGGGAGCTCCACTGCATGCCTCTGGGAAATGCTTCACAGGATGCTCAGAGGTCCCGGTGTAGGGCAGGACCGGGTGGATCCGGCTCAGGGGAACGTGGGCTGTGGAATCTGGAAGATCTGGGCTCAGATCCACCCACTCCGTCGCCCCCAGCCATGAGCTCCAGGGAAGTCATCCTGGGCTCCGCAGCCAGCCCCTCTCTTAGTCTGTTTATTTCTGCAATAGGAAGGCGGCCTCCTGCCTGCCTTCTGGGGCAGGTGGGATGCTCGGTGCTGGGACTGGCACCTGCAGGACCATTCAGTGTCAGCCCTTGGTAGCCTTACTCGGGTCACATGAAATTGCTGCCAGGTGCCCATTTTTGATACAATAAATAGCAGTTTTAAGAGATCAAGGTGATAGGGTCACACTCCCACTGCCCAGCAGAGGTTCTGGCTGCCCCTCGCCCCAACCAAGTTCATGTGTCAGCCCCTGGTGACAGGTGCTTTCCTTCTGTGTCCACCATGATGATGTCCAAGGCTCCTTGGCCTTGTCCTCGGGTGGCAGGGGCTGCAGGGGTCAGGGGAGTCTTTGTTCTCAGTGTGGTCACTCGAGGCTTGAGCAAGCTTGGCCTTCTCATCTGTGCAATGGGGTGGTAAGGGATCTGCTTCATGGGGTGCCACAAGGAGAAAGTGAACTGATTCTTAAGTCACACTGTAAGTTAGGAAACTTGCAAATACGATTTGGAAGCAATTTTTAGAAAATGTTAACAACAATTTAAAGAGTGCCCAGCACCTTGTCAGGGCTGCCTGAGTACTTGGTGCTGTTACAGGCTATGGGTACTGTGTGTGGAGTATGAGCTTGGGAAGCCGAGTGGCTGAGGGGTGAGGGAGACCCCTATGCTGCCACCTAAGCTCCCCAATGCTGCCTCCTGGGATCAGCTCTGTCTCTCAATACACACAAGACAGATGCTTAGAAAGAGGAGCAGCCTGAGCAGCAGCTGTGGTTAGCAGGTGGTTAGAGCCCTTGCACCCAAGGCTTTGTGAGGGACCCTCAGCTGTGCAGGGTGTGGCAGGTCAGATGCGGCCATACTTGGCGAGTGTCAGACAGGTTGGGCTCTAGGTAGTGTGAACAGGGGCTTGGAGTGCTACACAATCCTTGCCTCCCAGAAGAATGCAAACTCCACAAGACACTTGACTGTGACACATGACTGTGTCCATTTGACTGGCTGGGACCCACCCAGGCAATCGGTGAGATGTGACCTTGGGTTCTATACCTAATCCTTCACCCCTTGCTCTCTGGCATTTCCTGGCTGCCATGCATTGAGCTGCTCTGCTCCTCCACACTCTTCCACCATGATGTTCTCATCTTCAAGCCAGCCAACCATGGAATGAACCCTCTGAAACTGTGAGCTGAATTAAATCTCTTCTCCTGAGGCTGTGGGTGTCAGGCATTGTGTCCCACCAGGGGAAAGTGGACCCAGCAGGGTTCTTGGTCTATTTGATTCAGGGTGTGTGCCACATTCCTAGAGGGATACTGACATCTATGGGAAAGAAATCAATACTTGCTTCATGCATGGATTTATTGCCACCTTTTTAAGAAGCTATTTTTCTTTTTTGAGACAGGGTCTCGCTTTGTAATTCAGACTGGCTCTGAGCTCACTATGTAGCCCAGGCAAGCCTTGAACTCAACAATCCTCCTGTCTCTGCCTCCCAAGTGCTGGAATTACAGGCGTGAGTCACCACGCCTGGCATTGTAGTATGTGGTATTGACTGCTGTTGGGCATGAGTCACCACGCCCAGCATTCTATGTGGTTACCAGGATCGAACTCAGGACCTTGCGCTTGTGAGGCAGGCGCCAGAACCACTGAGTTAAATCTCTGGCCCTTAAGAAGCTTTAAGAAGGTCAGAGATGAAGCCAGGTGTAGAAATCCTAGCACTTGGGAGGCTGAGACAGGAGGATGACTGGGAGTTCAAGGCCAGGCTGAGCCACATAGTGAGACCTCATCTCAAAATAAATATAAAATAAAGTTCAAAAATAAATAAAATAGGGCCGGAGGGTTAGCTCAGTGGTTCCGGGACCTGCCTCACAAGTGCAAGGACCTGAGTTCGATCCCCAGTAACCACATATAATGCTGGGCATGGAGACACGCCCACCAACAATCAACACCGCATACCACAATGCGGGACGTGGTGGCTCACGCCTGTCATCCCAGCACTCGGAAGGCAGAGCAGGAGGATTGCTGAGTTCTCGGCGGCTTGGCTGGGCACCATAGTGAGCTCAGGGCCAGCCTGAACTACAACGCGACACCCTGTCTCAAAAAGCAAAAATAAATAAATTAATTAAATAAAAGTTGAATAGCATTCTATGTGAAATTACATAACAATTTAGGAAAATGAGAGCTATCTGCCGCCAAGGCAGACAGCTGGGACTCGACCACTGGAGCCCCTCCCCCATCTTCCCTGCCCTAAACCTGACCCCCAGCTCCAGCCATGCTCACCCTGCCCTTTCTCAGCTTTAGTGTAGACACCACTCTGGCCCTGAACTCACCTCTGCTTCCACCAGCTGGCTGAAACCACCACTAACCTGCCCTTCCTCTGCCACCTTCACTTTTTCAAACTTTGACCGTATTTGATGTTTTTCCCATTTAGATTTCATCACAGTCCTAACCACATCGCCTTTCTTGGATTGCAGCCTGCAGACCCCTTTCCGTTCAGTCAGAAGACTTCACTCCTCCCCTGTGTTTAGGTAACAGCCCCTTCTCACTTTTCCTCCTGTAGCACTTGCCCTTCGAAGTTTTGTTTTGTCACCTTATCCTACTAATTTTTACTGTGAAGGGTGCACTGATAGACACTGATATATCAAGAGTGCTGAGTCCTAAGCAGATACTGCATGGGCGTAGTAGAGAAGAGAGCAGAGGGAGGGAAGCTGTGGCCTTCCTGCTGGCCCACTGGGGCTCCCTTCCCTGGAGCCATGTCGCAGACGGGCTCCCAGGAATCGGGGCTCTGACGGGCCCCACCTGTGGAAGAGAAGCCAGAGGGAAGGCAGATCCGGGGGCTCAGCTGGTGAGCAGGATGGTTTATGTGATCATCACCACACGTAGCTCTCTCTGGCACAACCCTGGGGCAGCCTCATTCAGCAGAGAGCAGTTGGCGCAGCTGGGGTTGGTGGCACTGAAGGGAAACCACTGTAATTCATTGTCACCATGTTATCTTCTGCGGCTCCTTCCCCTTTCCCCCTTTTGGAGACAGTCTTGCTATGTAGCCCAGGCTGGCCTCAAATTCAGAACTCACGGTGATCCTCCCACCTCAGCTTCCTGAATGCTGGGGTTACAGGCATGTGCTTCCAGCCCTGCCTTCTTCAGCTGAATGCTTATTTGCAACTGTTTTCTTCCACCTCTGGGTCCCTCCCATCAGTTGGAGCAGCCCACTCACCTCTCCTGCTTCTTTGGCCACGTGGACCTCAGGGTGAGCCCAGGAAGCTGGGTGTGGCATCAGCCCCAGGCAGTCTGGGAAGCACGACCTTTAGAATCAGGCGTTTTCTATCCCCCAAACCCAGTTTTCTAGGGCTCTGGAGTTATGAAAAGCGGCCATGTGCCATTTCCCAGCAGTGGGGCAGTTGCTGGAAGCCACTTGGCTGTGGGGGCTCCTCTCCTGCCGGGGCTTGGTCACCTGCCTGAGTTGTTGTTTGAGGAAAGCAGATGAAGGTTAGAAGAGGAGTCTGCTGGGAGGAGACTGGTTAATGCAAAAGAAAAGTGACTACAAAATACATTCCTCTAGCGTTTCCCCAACACTGGGAGCTCCTGACTGGGGGCCTGCCGACCCCACAGAGGCCTGTGCAGAATCAGTAAGCAGGGCCCCAAGTGTGAAGGAGAAGAAGCTGGTGTGATGGCGAAGGCCTGTAATCCCAGCACTCTAGAGGCTGAGGCAGGAGGATTGCTGTGAGTTCGAAGCCAGCCAGGGTTACATAGTGAGTGAAAGGCCAGCCTGAACTACAGAGCGAGACCCTGTCTCAAAACCCAAACCCAAAACAAACAAACAACCAAACTAAAGACGAAAACCAAAAAGAAAACAAGGAAAAGGAGAGGGCAGATCAAGGACAGGCAGCTCAGCCTGTTGTCACCTGTCGGGGTTGGCTGTCTGGCTCCTGACTCGGGCCTGGCTACAGTGACACATCTCCTCCTTCCATCCCAGGCCCCATGGAGACCTCCCAGGTTCTGCAGCGGGAGAAGTTGTTCCAGTCGGGCACCCACACCTACAGGATCCCTGCGCTGCTCTACCTGCCAGGGCAGAACACCCTGCTGGCCTTCGTGGAAAGGCGGAGGAGCCACCGCGATGAGCAGGCGGACCTGATCGTCCTGCGCAGGGGAGCGTACGATGCGTCCACCCGCCAGGTCCAGGTGAACGAAGGGCTGAAGGGACAGTGTTGCGGGAAGAGGGTGCTCCTTGTGGTCTTTACAGCCCCAGACACCCTGCCCCCTTGGCGAAAGCGTGGCTTTCACTGCTGTGGCTGGCTTTTTAAGACCTGTCCTTCTGCCCTCTCTGCACACACAGTGGCAAGCTCAGGAGGTGGTGGCTGGAGCTCAGCTGGAGGGCCACCGCTCCATGAACCCATGTCCCTTGTACGACGAGCAGACGGGGAACCTGTTCCTCTTCTTCATCGCTGTCCTGGGGGAGGTCTCTGAGGGCCACCAGCTCCAGACTGGGGACAACGTGACACGGCTGTGCCACGTCATCAGCAAGGACCACGGGAGGACCTGGAGCCCTGCGAGGGACATCACAGATGTGGCCATTGGCCCGGCCCACAGGGAATGGGCCACATTTGCTGTGGGCCCGGGGCACTGTCTACAGTTGCATAACAGGACCCGGAGCCTGGTGGTGCCCGCCTATGCCTACCGCAAGCAGCCAGCTCCACGGCCACCTCTGGCCTCAGCCTTCTGCTTCTTCAGCCATGACCAAGGACGCACGTGGACACGGAGCAGTTTTGTGGGCCAGGACATCGGGGAGTGCCAGGTGGCCGAGGTCCAAGTCAAGAAGAACAGGGTGCTGTACCTCAATGCCAGGAGCCACCTCAGGGCCAGAGTCCAGGTGCAGAGCACGGATGACGGGCTGGACTTCAGTGCCAGCCAGGTGGTGAGGAAGCTCGTGGAGCCGCCCTATGGCTGCCACGGGAGCGTGGTCAGTTTCCATGACCCCGGGCAGGGCCCAGGCGCCTTGGGCAGATGGCTGCTGTACACCCACCCCACAGATCCGCATCACAGGTCCAACCTGGGCGCCTACCTCAACTCACGGCCCCTGGACCCTGAGGGCTGGTCAGAGCCGGCCCTGCTGGCCACAGGCAGCTGTGCCTACTCGGACCTGCAGAGCATGGGGCCTGGCCCCGACGGGTCCCCCCAGTTCGGCTGTCTGTATGAGGCGAGCAACTATAGGGAGGTGATCTTCCTCATGTTCACCCTGAAGCAGGTCTTCTCCACCATGGTCTGGTCCCCGTGATGGCCGCAGATGGGCCATGGCTTCCCTTTCTGCTTTTGCACTGATGGAGAGGAGACATTCGCCTGCTTCCCTGTCCCCATCCTGTGGAAGCCTCTTCCCAGTCCCTTCATAGACGACTGCTTAGTTCTTTATTGTTCTAGTCTTCCCAGAAGGTTCTCTTTTCAGCCCAGATCTAAAGAACCTGGTTCCCCTGACTCTACTGACAGGGAGGGTGGTGGGGCAGTCATAGCCTGGGCAGCAACCATCACTCTGCCCAGGGCCGGCCAGCCTCAGGACCCTCACGTGATCCCCACCCCCAGGCTCTGGATAGGTCAGATAAAGCACTGCATCCAGCCATTTCTTTTTGGCCCATATTCACAGTATTCCCAGAGATGAGTCTCAGCCTCTGTCCCATGGAACAAACCGATGAACTCTTAGTCATTCACAGGGAGCCGGGGAAGGCTGGAGGCTGTGATTTCTCTTGACACTGGGGCAGCAGACCCTCAGGGAGGGACAGGGGTTGACCCTGCAGTGTCCTCTCCGATAGAGACACTTCTAAACCTGTGGGAGGGGCTTTTAATAATGACACAGGCAGTGGACATGCAATGTGACTGTCCCGGGCGAGGAGTATAAGAGAAAGACCTGCCAAGGACCGTGTAGGGCTGTGTGGTATGGTTCCCGGGAAAGCCACTGCCCTGTGCAGCACAGCAGTGTTGAGGAAAATACCAGGTGCCTGGCTCTGTGAGCCAGAGGTCCTCTCTGGGCTGCAGCCTTCATGGGGCCCAGACCCTGTTGGCATGGGTCTCGCCCTGGCTACATATTCAAACTCCTAGAGTTGCTCCCCAAAATGGAAGAACCCACCCTCCCAGCACAAAAAAGCTCAAGCTCTGGATGCAAAGGCCAGAGTCTTCTGATACGAATTATCTTCCAATTTAAGAAGCAACAATGGGCTGAATGGAAGCTGGATGGAACCACTTACCAGCGGACACACTGTTACATGAAAAAGCCAAGGAGGGGAAGAGGATATTTATAACACACAGATTTGACAAAGACCTGTATCCTGAATATGCAATGAGCTCCTGCAAATCAATAAGAAAAGGACAACCAACCGACAAAAACAGGCCAAGGCCTGGGCAGCCACAGGACACGTGATCCAGGCTGATTATATATGTATATATATACATAACTCTATGTGTGCTATGCCTTGATACAAAAAAAAAAGTTGAACTAGCTAGTGGATTTGCTGTGGTAGCTTGGGTGTTAAAACTTGAGAACAGAATTTTTGAAGAAACTTTTCGGGTTGGAAGATTTTTGGATTTTACAGAAAAGTTGTAAAGATAGAACAGCCCGTTCCCGAGATCCTCTGCACCTTGTTCCTCCAGCGTTACATCTTATATAACGGTGGCTCCTTTGTCAAAACTGGAAGATAAACCTGGGTGCGTGACTGCCAGCTCAACTTGAGGCTCTACTCAGATTTCTCCAGTTTTTCCACTAACACTGTTATTGTTTTTCAAAGAATAAATTTTACTTTAAAAATTTTTATCACTACATATTTGCAGTACATGTTTACAGTGCTTGTGTGCAATGGGTCCCTGTACATAATAAATCTTCATTCTTCTTTTTAAATTCCCTATTCAGGGGCTAGGGATTTAGCTCAAGTGTTACCATGCCATCCTTGGATGCACAAGGGCCAGAGTTTGATCCCCAGTACGGTGAAAAAAAAAAAAAATCCCTATTCATCCCCCTTCATCCTGCCTTCCTCCATCTCTTGATCTGCTTCCACTGAGAAAGATCTATCCCTCTACTTCCCTCTACCTTTTATTTTGTTCTTTATTTATAATCTGGGTTTCTTATATAAGAGAAGGCTGTGCACCTAATTTCACTGAATATGATGGTCTCAAGGTGTGTCCGTTTTCCTAGAAATGACATGGGTTTGTCTGCTATATTGTGTGTAAACACTGCATTTTCTTTTTTTTTTTTTTTTTTTTTTGAGATGGTCTCGCTTTGTAGTTCAGGTTGGCCCTGAGCTCACTATGTAGCCCAGGCAAGCCTCGAACTCAGTAATCCTCCTGCCTCTGCCTCCAGAGTGCTGGGATTACAGGCACGGGGAGCAACCACTCCCGGCACTGTGGTATGTGGTATTGATTGCTGGTGGGCGTGAGTCTCCACGCCCAGCATTGTATGTGGTTACTGGGATCGAACTCAGGACCTTGCCCTTGCGAGGCAGGCGCTGGAACCATTGAGCTAAATCTCCTGCCCATCACTGCATTTTCTTTAGCCATTCATCTGCTGGTGGACATATAGGCCACCTCTGAGGGAAGCTGCAGGGAAAAAAGCCCTGCATCATTGCTGGGAACATAAACTTCTGCACAACCACTGTTGAAACCAGTACGGAGATTCCTCAAGAAACTAAAACTGGAAATTCCATCTGACCTTTTTGCTCATCCTCCTCTAACATTCTTATCTGCAGGATACATTTAGTGTGTTTAGTGAGTAATTTTTACTGTAATAAACTGGCATCCTGGGAGATACCAATGTGTACCCGTTGACACCAGCCCGCAAGAGACCCCACCCCACCCCAAAATCCCTTCCTGAAGAGAATGTGTGTGCTGTGTGCCTCGGGCCCAGAGCACTGGCATGCAAATGGCTGAGCTAGTGTGGTGTCTGGTTCAGGAAGGTGCTGCCTGAGTTACCAACACCAAAGGTCGAGCTTGTGGCAGGTGGCCTGGGCAAGCGCTGGCAGTTCTGAGGCCCATGCCACTTCCTGTGACACCCGCGTGTGCAGGCATGCAGGTCTGGGCACCACTTGTCCACCTCTGCCAAGGCAGTCAGCAGAACAGCGGCCCCCAAAAACAGACACCCCTAGGCCCTGGGGCTATCAGCGTGACCTCACCGGGAAGGGGGCTTTGCACACTGAGCAAGTTAACCTCGAGGTCGAGGGCTCCCCAGACCAGCCGTGCTACAGAACCACAACAGTCCTTTGCAGAGGGAAGGAAAGAGGAAGGTGAAGTGAGCAGAGCAGGATGATCTTGGTGGCTGTGCTGGCACCTCGATGGCCCCAGGAAGCTGACCCTGGACTCCTGCCCTCCCAGACTCCAGGAGAAGAGAGAGTATCGGGGGTGTGGTGACAGGACAGCCAGGCAGTCTGCTTCTTCCCCTGAGGAGTTTCATCACGGCAAGGGCGTGCATGCCTGTGTGCAACATGTGTGCAAGGACACACACGTCCACACACTCATGAAGTTCCTGCTCCTGACCTCTCTTCCTACGGGTCCCGACCGTGCCAGTTAGTTCAGGCCCCAAGCTCTGGGCTGGACACTTATGCCAGCCCTGCCCAGAGGTGGCCTGTAGTCCCACCTAGGGTGCTGAGCCCACGCAGCTCCCTGCTGCGGCTTCCCCACCCCCAGCATCCATGGGCACCATGGGAAGTCACACAGCCTAGCCCAGGAGCGAGGAGGGGGTCTGCAGGCCGCAGTGACTGGAAGGAAGTTCTGCCTCCCACAACCCCCGCCCTGCGGCTCTCAGTACAGCGGCCACAGACCTCTCCCACACGTCCTGGTTCTCAGAGCTGAGACCATGGCAACCAGTCAGGAAAGTCAGCCCTCAGAGATGGGCACAGCCTGGGCTCTATCCGTCTGCCCCGCTCTGTTGGCTGTGGGCCTCACGGCTTCCTCCAGCCCACACTGGGACAGAGGGCAGGACAGAGGCGTGGGATTTCCTGAGCCCAGGCATTGCCCCTCCCTGCACATCCCCAGGTTCTCTGGCTCCAGGTCTTGCCTGGTTACTCTCCAGAGCTGGGGGCCCAAGCCACTGGGTACTTGCTGTTGTCCCTGCCCCTGAGCGGGCAGGGACAGACCACAAGGCTACCACACCTCCGCCCCAGCCCGGGGTGGGGGGGTTGGGAAGGGATCCAGGATCCCAGCGCTGCTGGAAGGAGAGATGAGAATGCTGACTGCTTCCTCAGCTCTCATTTTTGAACTGCTTTTAGAACAGGAATGCAAAGGAATAGATGCCAAACACTCAGAGGTAAAAAGAACAGGGGGAAATCACCCAGAATCCACTAGCCAGACTTCCTTCTGGTCTATTATTGTGAGCGTTCCTTTTTCTCCCAAACTGAGACCATGCTGCCAATTGAACTAGAACCCTGCCTTCCTCGACCCTCAGTTACACTCTGGGAATTCTTCCAGATTTTTCTCTGGCAAAGGGCAATATGTCAGATGTACAGTGAACACTTCATTGTCATACAGTGTTAGAAGCTGGAGTCACCCCAATTTTATTCTGGTTATAAACAACACTGAGATGAACGTCTTTGTTAGTAAATTGTGGTCCTTACTTGGGATTATTTTTGTAAATAGAATCTTTCAAAAGCCATTATTGAGTCAAAGATAAACATTTGAACTCTCTTGAAAAATTTTGCTTGCAAATATAAAATGCAAGCCAGATGTGGTAGAACGGGCCTATTATCTTACCTTTTGGGAGGCTGAGGCAGGATGGTCACAAAGTTTCAAGCCAACTTGGACTCCATAGTGAGTTCAAGTCCAGCTTGGACAACACAGTGAGAATTTGTCTCAAAACAAGTAAATAAATTTTAAAAATTGAAGATACCAAGTATGAAATGCTACTCTCAGTCATGAGTTAAAATATCCCTGAATGGCTGCTGCTTCTATATTTTCAACATTTGGGATCTCCAAAATATTATGTCCTATATTTGTTCTCTGATTCATAAGTCAAGGTCCTTGAATTCCCCATGGTGTGGCTTTATAATCCAGACAGAAGACCAGCTGTGGACAAACACCAAGAGTTCTAGAATCAGAAGGGCCCTGGGTATCACCTAGCCTGACTGTTCAGGTGACAACAGAAGTAGAAGGCTGTGGGATTTGCTCAAAGTCATAGACTCTTGACCCCTACAGGCCTCTGTCCAACACCACCAGAGGGTCTGGCCACTCCTTCCCCCGATTCTTTTACCCTGAGGGTCTTTGGTCCTGCCTTAAGGGCCACTGGCAGAGGATCTGGGGTTACTTCTCTGTGTGCAGCATTTCCCTTCTTTCTAGATCTTTCAGTGACATTGTGAGTGTGTTTTGTCAGGGCCATTTGTTTTTCTGTACAAACCTAAATTCCAAAGCACTAACTCCTTAGGCAACCGCCATTAATCCAGCCAGAAGCTGACTGTAACACTGAATCCTGTAATCCCAGAATTTGGGAGGCTGAGGCGGGAGGATCACTGCAAATCTGAGGTGGCCCTTTCCTCACCTGGCCAAAGAGGAATGTGATTAGCTTGCTTGGAGAAGGAAGGCTGGGTGTGTCCCCACCAGGTCTCTGACAGCTGGCTCAGTCAGTCATGGGTGGCACCATGCACAGCTGAGTAGACATGGGTGAGGTGCCGATTCTGGGGCACCAGAGCCCGGAGCGAGGGTGGGAAGTGAGAAGCAGATCAGGAACAACCAGTGAGGTGTGAGCTGGAGAGGTTTCTGGGGACTCTGTGAATTGGTGATTCTTTCAGGACAGAGTGAACCCATCGGGCTGAACTGGGCAAACAGCCCAGATCTGCATCTAGAAAGAGCCCTGGTCACAGTGCTTGGCTGGTGTGATGGGGAGGATCCCAGAGCAGCTCAAGCTGGAGACAGAGCTCTGGAACTAGCCAGAGATTGTACCACAGGCTCCGTGGAGACAGAGTCAACGGCGGCAGTCAAGGGAGTGGATTCCAAGGCTCCCAGGACGCCATGGGACATGGGAGGTGAAGGAGGAGTGGGACGAGCATTTCACCTGGTGCCAGTGGTGGTCTCCAGACTGGCAATGCCTGTGGAGGAATAGGGTTTTGGTGTAAAAATGGGAAATTCCGATGAGTGGGGTGTGAGTGCCTGGCCGGAAGTGTGGGTGGGAACCCAGAAATGAGGTCAGGGCTAGAAATAGAGCTTTGGAAACCACAGGTGGAGATGTCCTGAAAGTGTGGAGTAGACAAAAGAGAAGGCCAGAACAAGAGCCAGAGGGAGTCGGGTATGGTGGCATGTGCCTGTAGTCCCAGCTCTCAGGAGGCTGAGGCAGAAGGATCCCTTCAAACTAGAGGTCAGCCTGGGCTACATAGTGGGTTTGAGATCAGCCTGAACTCTGTAGTGAAACCCTGCCTCAAAAACCAAGCAAACATGGGCTGCGGATTTAGCTCAAGTGGTACCACACCTACCTTGGAAGCACAAGGACCTGAGTTTAATCCCTAGTACCGCCAAAAAAAAAAAAAACACAACCAAACAAAGCAGCTCGGTGGTGCTGTCACCTGCCTGGCAAGTGCAAGGTCCTATGTTGAACCTACAGTTCCACAAAAAAAAAAAAAGAAAAAAGATGTAGCAAGAACTGGAATATCCAAGGGTGGGAAGGAGAACTTCAGAAGGAAGACAGGGTTGGAAAGAAGAGGAAAGGACGGGAGACTGAGCAGGGGACCACGAAGGAGGCTTTGAGGGTGGCACTGGAGGTCAGGCACCACTGTGGGGTACAGATGTGAGTGAGGGAAGCTCTCAGCACCTCTGGCGAGGTCTGGGTCCCCGTCCCCCGGGTTCCTGTTTCATTGGTTTGCAGCATTAGGGCCTTTCACGATGATAGTCACGAGAACCTCCAGGAGGGTGGAAAGGAGGGTTTTAAGTTTTATTTTGTAAGATGCAAAATCTTAAGCTTGCTTGTAAGATGAGGGGGAAAGAGTGTGTGGGGAGGAGAGGGAGAAACACAGACGTGTGGGGTGGCTTCAGGAGCTGGTGCAGCCAGGCAGTGGGGGAAGACTGGTGCAGAGGCAGCTGGGATGGGGTAGTTGGCCTGGAGACCCAGTCGCTGTGGCCAGGGAAGGGAGGCTGTCTTCGTTTTTCTGACACAAGGTCTTGCTCTGCAGCACAGGTAGCCTCAGACTTGCAGGGACCCTCCTGCCTCTGCTTCCCTGGCAGTGAGATTACAGGTGTGTGACACCCGTGGAAACAAGAGGCTGAGATTTCTGGTGGGTTCTGAAATAAACCGGCCTGGCAGACTGGAAGGACCAGGCAAGAGGCCGGGCAGTCTGAGCTGGAGGTTTGGCAGGATGGTGGCTGACTGGCAGGCGTGGGGACCCATGAGTATGTTTTCCTGCAGTCCTCAGGAGTGTTTCCTGCAGTCCTCAGGATGCCCAGGACACCCAGGCCTTCGGGCAGGGTGGGGAGGAGGTGGCACACTGGGCAGAGATCGGAGATTGTGGATTGTGGGCAGGTTTCCAGCACATTTGTTAAGGAGCTGTTGGCAGAGGAAGCAAAGAGGAAGAGGAAGAAAACCCGAAGCTGGAAAAAGCTGGCAGCCGTGGAGAGCCTGGGGCCGCTGGCAGCAAAGGCATTTAGGAAGTGCAGTCCCAGCCCTGCCAGGGAAGGCTGCTGTGATTCATGCTCCTGAGGAAACGCGGGCGGAACACAGGCTACAGGAGGCCCAGGAGGGCCTGGCAGCCTCGTGGCCTTAGTGTCTCTAGCTGGGGCTGGATGCAGGGCCTGGCTCAGGGAGCCCAGGGCAGGGAGCTGACCTGGAAAAAGAGCCCAGCGGGGTGCCAGGGCACCAAGTGACCTCATGGGATGGGAAAGCCTCACAAGCCTGGCCTGCTCCCCACCCCAGGGGTAGGCTCAGCGCAGTGAAAACACAAAGCCATAGCCACAGCGAGGCCAGGGACTCAGCCCTGAGGATTCACAGCAAAGGACAGATCTGGGCTGATTTTTGTGTTTGTTTTTTGGTTTTTGAGACAGTCTTGTGAGGTAGCACAGGCTGACCTCAAACTCACAGCAGTCTTCCTGCCTCAACTTCCCGAGTGCTGGAATCACATGTGCCACCATTCCCAGCCTGGACTGCTTTTCCAGGAGGAACATGTGCATTCTCTTAAAGTTCAAATCACATCACAGGCTCAGGCGAAGGGTCATTATGAAATGAAGGCTGTGATGAAAATCAAGAATATTTTGGGGCGGGCTGGAGATTTAGCTCAGTGGCTCCACCACCTGCCTTGCAAACATAAGGTCCTGAGTTCGATCCCAGTAACCACATACAATGCTGGGCGTGGTGACTCAGGCCCACCAGCAATCAATACCACATACCACAGTGCTGGGCATGGTGACTCACGCCTGTAATCCTGGCCCTTGGGAAGCAGAGACAGGAGGATTGCTGAGTTTGAGGCTTGCCTGGGCTACATAGTGAGCTCAGGGCCAGCCTGAACTACAAAGCAAGACCTTGTCTCAAAAAAAAAAAAGAGAGAATATTTTGGGGGAAGGGGCAAGAAGAAAAGTGAAAATAGAAGGAAAAAGTGAAACAAAGTTTTTGGACATAGGGAGGGGAAGGGGCTTGAAGGGGGAATGGGATAAAATAAAATAAAATTTATTATGAAAATAAACAAACAAATGAAATGTACAATACTGTCCAAAAAAAATACTTTGGGCTAATCGGCATGGTACACCTGTCATACTAGCACTCAGGAGGCTGAGGTAGGAGGATTGCTGAGTTTGAGGCCAGTATGGGCTACATACAGTAGTAATATCAAAGCCAGCTGGAACTATATAGCAAGACCCTGGTTTTGAAAAAATAAATCCTTCTGGACACAAGCCATCTAGGCCTGAGTTTTAAAAATCTGTCTCAAGTGCCAGGAGTGGTGGCTCATGCTTGTAATCCCAGCACTCGGGAGGCAGAGGCAGGAGGATTGCTGAGTTCCAGGCTTGCCTGGGCTACATAGTGAGCTCAGGGCCAGCCTGAACTGCAAAGCGAGACCCTGTCTCAAAAAAAAAAAAAAATCTGTCTCAAATATCAGCTTTCCATCAGTGACCACATTCCAGAGGGGATCAACTTGTAAGGGGGAAGTTTTATCTTGGCTGCCATTCCAGCATCTTAATCCATGTGGCTCAGCCCTGGGGCTTTGGGCTTGTGGCAGTGCAGTGAGTTATGGTGGGAGCACGTGGCAGGGCAGCTGGTGACCTGCTGGTGGCCAGGATGCAAAGAGCGACAGTGTCTTTCACAGGAGCCAGTAGGTATGAAATATTCCATAAAATGTTAAGACTCACATTATTGAACAAAGTAAGATGCCCAACAAAGTATAAAAGAGAAGAGGCTTTACACAAGTCAGGTCATTTGGACGTGGGGCACACTCCCACAATCCCAGCATTCAGGAGGCTGAGGCAGCAGAATCCACTTCAAGTTCAAGGTCTGTACAGGTTGGTCTAGTGAGTTCAAGGAAAGCCTAGACTACATGGCAAGAGCCTGTCCCAAAAACAACAAAACCAGTTCAGGTAAGTATAGAAGGTTTTGAAGGATCGCACCAGGCACTAGCCCAAGAGCAGTGGTCCAGGTTGGCAGGAAGACCTGTTTTTTTGTTTTTTTTTTTTTTGCTTTTTGAGACAGGGTCTCGCTTTGTAGTTCAGGCTGGCCCTGAGCTCACTATGGTGCCCAGGCAAGCCGCCACGAACTCAGCAATCCTCCTGTCTCTGCCTCCCGAGTGCTGGGATTACAGGCGTGAGCTACCATGCCCAGCATTGTGGTATGCGGTGTTGATTGTTGGTGGGCGTGTCTCCATGCCCAGCATTATATGTGGTTACCAGGGATCGAACTCAGGTCCTTGCACTTGCAAGGCAGGCGCCGGAACCACTGAGCTAACCCTCCGGCCCAGGAAGACCTGTTTTTCAGTGCAAGCCCTTTTATCTTGTGCATGTGTTACCCTTTAATTAAAAAAAAAAAAGATAAATTAATCATTGGTCTCTTTCTTAATAATCTTAAGAAATGTTTAACAGGGGCATGAGTCGGGGGGGGGGTCTCACGGTACAGCAGCCCTTTCAGCAGGATTTTACATACACTATCCAGCATGGACTGCCTTTTTTATTTATTTAATTTTTATTCTTATAAAAGCAGTGTGTGGTCACTAAAAAAACTTGGAAAGGTGGGAGGGCGAGAAGAATTGCTCCTAGAAATACCAACCAACCCACCCCCTTCACTGCGTTTTTCTAGAGAAGTTTTTCTATAGTTGGAACCATAATGTATCACGAACTGGTTTCTTGGCTCTTTTTTTTCCACTTAACATTGTATTACTGGATTTTCCCTGAGTCTCCAACAGACCTGACCAAAGACATAAATCGTTCAGTGGAGGTGACTCTCCATGGCCCAGTTCTTCCTAAATTCGACCCTAATTCTCTGGGCGTTTCAATCCTCCTTGATTTTCAGCCACCTTCCGTAAAACGGCACAGCGCGGTCCGCCAGCGTTTCCCGGTGCGCTGCTAACCCTGAGCAGGGTGTGGGTGGTCCTTGAGCCTTTGGGAAATCACTTCCGGTCCCGATGGCGGCCTCGCTAGGAAAGCGACTTATTGGGCCCCAAAACGCGCGGACTCCTGGATGGAGGACCGCGTTCGGCGCGCCCCCTGGTGACTGAAAGCCGAAAGGCCCAGACCCTGACCCAAATAAAGGTTTCTACGGAATCCTGTTGTCTTCGAATCCGGGGTTGTGGATCCAGTGGCCAAGCCTCCTGCAGCCCCTGGGGCTCTGCCTCTGGGCACTGATCAGGAATGCCCCCAGGGCGTCCAGTGCATCTTGAACGCCCCCTGATGCCAGGTGCAGCACAGGACTTCAGCACCAGTGTCAGCGGCCCTTTACAGAAACAGCAGCTCTAAGATGGGGGGGGGGGGTACTAAATATTAGGGACAAAACTGGGATTCAGAAGCCAGGTGTGGTGATGCACATCTATGATACCAGAACATGGAGGCAGAGGCAGGAGGATTGCCTCAAATAGGAGGCCAACCTGGGCTATGCAGTGAGTTCAAGGCAGCCTGTAGACCAAGCTGGGTATCCTGGCAAAGTCAGAGAACAGCTGGGGAGGGGAGTTTGGGGGGCAGGGCAGGGTGGAGGATTTAAACTCAGGCTGGCCTTGAACTCAAGGCAACTCTCCCACTTCAACCTCCCAAGTGCTGGGATCACAGGTGTGCACCACCACACCTGGCTTTACATATGCTAATCATGGTTGTGGGCAAAAGACTGATGGGTACAAGCAGGTGGAGAGCACACAGTCTGAACTGTGCTTGCAGAGCTGTACCATTGACCACGAGGTTGCAGAACCACGGTCCACTGAGTGGTCAGCAGTGGGAGGCCTGGCACTGCTGTTGCTGTGGAATCCTTCTGCAAGGACTCTACCTGATGGAACAGGCAGAGCCAGACCCAGAGGATAACCTGCCTGCCATCAGCAGTTTTAAACGTTAACTCATCTTTAAAAGAGTTTTCTGTGGGACACTTGGAACATCCGAGCACATCTGAGCCAAGTTGGCACATACAGCGACAGTCACAGCCCTGTCCTCTCCCCCACCCAAGCAGGGAGCACCTTTCTTCTCTCTGCCCAGAATGGGGCCTCATCCAGGTGGACAGGTCGGGAAGGCACCCAAGGGATTCTGTAGATCTGAGGCCTGGCCGTGTGCAGTGGCCTTTCCTGACTAGTCCTGCCCATCAGCTGCAATTTCCTGGTCCCTTCCCTTGCTCAGTCCCTTTCTAGATGCTGACGCCATCCTGCTACGTGCCCATGGAGAGAGGACCTGGCCAAGTCACTGGAGGGTGTCCCAAAGTTCACCTCACCTGTCCTTCTGTCTATCCCTCCAAAGATGGCCAAGTGTCTGGACCAAGGGCTGCCAGCCCACCCTGGTGATGCATCAGAAATTTTCCAAGTCTCTCTCCTATGCCAAGGACTGGCCAAGGTTGGCAGTGCCATGGATGAGGTGTCCCAGCCTGGCCTGGGCCCCATGAGTCCTCATCTCATTTCTTCCCTCAGCTGCTTTCTAAACCTCTGCCTGATGTGTGGGGCTGACCAGCCCCAAGGAGCTCAGAGCTCAGTACCAACAAGATGACCAACTTGGGTATAGCTCCCAGGGGTCTCTCCTTCCAAGTGCCCTAGGCCAGAGCGCAGCAGAGGGGCAGCCCTTGTCAACTGCATTCACGCAGTCTCCATGGCCCCTGGAGATCCCTGGCTGGCTATCAGGCCACCTTCTCCTCTGCAATGCCCAGTCTCTTCCACCAGCAACTGTCCACCTCCCATTCACACCACATTCCAGGTGTGGGATGAACATTCCTGCCCTTGTGAAGGGCAGTTATCATTAAAAGGGATCAAACACCAGAAACATAATGATCATAGCCTATAATCCCAGCACTGGGGAGGCAGAAGCAGGAGGATCCCCTGTGCTATATATAGTGAGTTCAAGGTCAGCCTGAAGTTTGTAGTGAAGCCATGTCTCAAAAAAACAGAAACAACTGTTGGGAACAATCTTATTTGGGAGAAATAATTGCACAATCAGACTATGACTGGGCCAAGCCTTCCTGCCTGCAGATGGGCTTGGGGACTTAACTCTGCTCTTCAGCTCTGGTAGCAACAGGGACTCCAGTGTTCCACATGGTGGTAATGCTCCAGGACAGAACTACACCAAGATCTACATAATTCCTTAAGGATTATTGCTTCTATTTGTCCTACCCTACAGGATCTTCATCTACAAAGATTATTGCTGGCATCTGCCCTGCGGGGGTTACAGGTATGAAAGCTTGGTACCAAATAAAAATGTGGCAAGCTCAGGTGTTTTGTCTTTTGCTACCCAGAGTAGTATGGATCAGGCCCAAACTCAGCTTCTTCTCTAAGTCTCATTTCCTACCTCTTTATTATTTCTCCATGTGCTGTTGGACTCACAGGAGACTACAACTTACTGTCCACTTCCCCTGTTTACCACAAGCAACAACATAAAGCAAATAAACAGAAAGTCCAAGAGCAGATAGTTGGAAAATGAGTTTTTCTTTGCTTGTACTACAAAATTCAGAAGAGTAAATGTGACATCACAAGAAAATGAATCACTATTAACACCTTCTGGGCTATGGTGGGTCAGATACATGTTACGGTCATTCGAGGAGCCACGTCCCAGCCTCAGGGGCAACACAGATCATGAAGTAGCCAGCAGGACAGGGAAGGTAAGAGGGGAGTAAGGAGCTTGGAAGGTCAATGCAATCTTAGAACAACGTATTCCAGGAACCTGTGGGGTTGAGTAAGACAGTAGCACTGCCACCTGTAACTGTGCCAGTCCAGGCAGCCAGGTTCTACATCTGACACGGGAAAAATTCGAGAAGGCCGTTCCTGGACCTGGAGAGAAAGAGGAGTGGGACACGCACAGCATGGTCTGTTCACAGGCAGTCTGCACGTGTGCTACTGTCTCCCAGGCCGCTGTTCTCCTTCTTTGCCGATAAGTCACAACACTTTGTATGGTTCTGTGACTTTTAAAATGCACGTTTTAAACCACTTTTTTATATAATCAGAGCCCTGCAAAAACATGTCTACCCAGGCCCCCCAGTACGATCTAGATGTTGGGGTTTTGAGGGGGAGGATGCTGCCCATTTCAAATCACTCAGATGATTGGGTGGGATAGGAAGTGAGGTGGAAGGGGCCTGAAAGTGAAGGGGTATAAATGTGTCATATGTGTCATGTGTTGTCCTGGGTGTCGTGTGTGTCAGGGACCCTCCTTGAGACAAAGGAATGATAATAGGAATGCAGGTGTGGGTCAGGTGGGAAGCTGTGTGTAGATGGATCTTGGATCTTGGGCCAGTCTTAGGTGCCTAGAGACAAACAGATGAGGGAAAGAAGGGGCCAAGGTGGAGGACAGATCGCTTGGTGGACCCTGGTGGTTTTGAGCAGATGACAAGGAGGAAGCAGATGGGAGCTGGTGAGAGAGGAAAAAGGTGCCAGAGTGCTTGAGCCTTGGAGGCCAACAGGACCCCCAAGGAGAGGACTGGCAGGGCAGTGAGTGGAGCTGGCCTCATGTGGTAAACAGGGGAAGGAGATGTAACTAGAACCTTTGCAGTCTCCTCTGAGTCCAAAAGCATACGGCAAAATAATTAATAAGTAAGCAGACCTGAGACTTAGAGAAGAAGCTGAGCTTGGGCCTGATCCACGCTACTCTGGACAGCAAAGATGAAATAACCAAGCTTGCCACACTTTTATTTGGTACCAAGCATTCACGTTTGTAATCCCAACATGTGGGAGGCAGGGCAGATGCCAGCAACAGTGCTTGAGAATTATGTAGATGAAAATCCTGTAGGGCAGGACAGATGCCAGCAATAGTCATTGGTGTAGTTCTGCCCTGGAGCATCACAGCATGTGAAGCCACTGGAGTCCCTGTTGCTACCAGAGCTGAAGATAAGAGTTAAGTCCCCAAGTCCATCTGCAGGCACGAAGGCTCGGCCCAGTCATAGTCTGATTGTGCAATTATTTCTCCCAAATAGGATTGCTCCTGACAGCCTAGGGCCCCGGAACCTCCGCCCTGGGCTGTAGTGAGACTGATGTCCTCGGGCGCTGGCCTGCTGGGGAATGAAGAATGTGGCAACCAGGGCTTGGCACTAGTGTGACCTCATGCCTGGCATGGGACCCAAGCTGCCACTCTCAGCCTCACCCGTCCTGCATCCCTCTGCAGGTGGGAGGCTCTGGGGCTCCTGTCCCAGAACAGATACGATGGCAGTTCAGAGCCAGGCCCTCCAGTAAGAGAAACAAGGCAGAGAGAGAACAATCCCATGAGCTCCTGAAGCTCCCAGTGGGGGCTGCCGGTTCAGCCCCTGGGAGAGGTGCTTGCTGTCCTGTCCTGGGGGTGAGACCTGGATGTGGGAGTGGGAAGCAGTGTCACCGGCTGTGCAATGGGTCAGAACTTGCCTCTAACCCAGCACTGGGGGCACCCAGCTTTGAGGTTCAAGGGACAGTGTTCACCAGAAATCTGGTCCTGAACGGAGGCCGAGTGGTGCTCCACCAACCACCAAGGCGGCACAGCTGATTGATAGATACTGCTGTGGTGCAGGGCTCGGGAAAGAATTCACGCCCCGCTAAGTGGCCAGCTTGTCTGTGGGCAGCTGTGGGTCCCTCCCCCAGGGACCCCATGGAGAGCACCCAGCCTGCAGTAGCTCTGTAGCCTCTTCTGTCCTGAGCCCTCACGTTCCTGCCTTTTCAAGCTAAATTTAGGCAGGGAAGGACCAGCACCATTTATGGAAATAGTTGCCCCTAGGAAATGGGTGCCACTGAGTCACAGAGCTGTCCCAGGGCTCTCAGAGCCCTGGTGGGAGTGGGCAGCTGGGCTGCAGGAGTCTGGAAGCCTCACGCGGGGGAGGGGCAGGGTTGGGCTGTCCCTGCTGCCCCTTTGGCTCTGGTCGCTGCTGGCTATGTGGGGTGGGCGGGGAGTTAGGCAGCCCGAGGGTAGACCAGAAGGCTCAGGGGTGTGACCAGGATGCCTGGCCCACGTGGCCCTCCTGGGATGAGTCCTTGTCTGCTGGGCTACTTTGCTCCAGAGCCAGCCATGCATCTCTTGGTGATGAGGCGGCCGTGGTCCCCCAGGAAGGACTTCAGCCTGTGCCGGGTACTGCTGGAGGCTGGGACTCCTCACAGGAAAACTAGGGGCCAGAGAGGCAGAGGGAGCGGCCAGCCAGGGGAAGGTGGATGCTGGGCCTCTTTTCTCTCTTGGTTTCTGTAATGAGGAAGTTCTCTGCAGTGCAGTTTCCTCTCCCTCACTGAGCGCCTGAAACAGGAAGTCAGGCAGTCAGCGAAGCTGGTGGCAGCAACAGAGGTGACTGGAGGGGATAGGCGGGAGGTCCCCGCTGCAGGAGACTCACTCCCGCCATGGTCCCCGCCTGGAACCACGGCAACATCACCCGCTCCAAGGCAGAGGAGCTGCTGTCCCGGGCCGGCAGGGATGGCAGCTTCCTGGTGCGCGCCAGCGAGTCCATCTCCCGGGCATTCGCGCTCTGCGTGCTGTGAGTACCCACGTCCTCCGTGCTGTGCGCCCAACCTAGTGCCACTGAGGGCCCATTGAGGGGCACCAATGAGGGCTGGGCCAGGCTGGGCCAGTGTACCTGGGATGCAGCGACCCAACTTGCCTCTGCCACCATGTTTGTTGGGGAATCCAGCAAAGGCTCCCGGGACATCAGCCTTGGGGCTTAGGGAATTGCTTCTGGGGCTCTCAGAACCACTCTGGCCTGGCCATGAGCTGCTGTCCTGGGGCTCCCCTGGCAGCAGGAGGTCCCCACAAAGGTGGGTGAGTCGCTAGCTGGCAGCTGGAGGAGCTGAGGCATTGGCAGAGGTGCCCAGCTCACCACCCCTGAGAAGGGCTCCATGCAGAGGAACCTTCCTGTGCCTGGGCCAAGGAGCCCAGAGAAAGCTGTTGTTTAGGGAGCTGAGAGTCTGGGGCAGGTTTCAGTTCACCCAAAAGTTGCTCTCTGGGCCCCAAGGGCAGAGGAAGTCACTACCACCCCACAAACTGCTCTGTTCACATGGCCCTTGCTCCTTCCGTGACACCCAGCTGTGCCCTTACCCACCGGCCTCTGCCCCCGGAGCTCCTCTGCCGTCTGTCCAGCTGAGGGACACTGCTGAGTGTGCTCTTGTCCTGACAACAGGGAAGCAGCTGCTCACCAAAGGTTCCTTTTTAGCACCCACTTCTTGTCCCCTTTGGGAGGGAGGCCATGCCCTGCGGTCTAACCACGTCCCGCTCAGTGCCAGACGCAGTCAGGAAGGGTGTGTCCACCCAGATGTTGCAGGTAGTGTCCCTGGGCTGGCAGGAAGGTCCCTCTGTCAGCCAGGGCCCTCCGGTCTCCAGGAAGCAGGGAAGTGGGTGATGGGGCGCAGCCCCAGGGCTCTGGCCCTGACTCACCAAGGAGCTGCTGTGCTAAGCGGTATTTGGTCCTCTCTGTCCCCAAAATAGCCTGCGGCACCTGAGAGCGCCTCTGCACTGAGACAGGGCCTGGGATGGAGGGCATGAGGCAGTCAGAGCCCTCTCACCTGTCCCCAGAGTGGGCTGTACTCCTGCCCCGAGTCAAAGATCAGCCCAGGCAGCAGCTGGCTGCCACCCCCCGGCCAGCTGTGTCCCCACCCTGGAGCCTCTGGAGTGGAAGAAGAGAGCCTTGGGGACCCCCACACACAGCCCTCACAGGGCTGTGCACCCCCTCCTTGGCCTGTGCCCACTGCCCACTGTATTTCTCTCCTGCCCCTGTGGGACACAGCCGTGGGCACTGCTGTAGGCATGGGCTCTGCATCACTGTGCCCTACCATGTGCTCGGCAGATCAGGGTATCTATGTGCCATGCCAGTGTCATAGTCCAGAGCCAATGGCCCTGACTTCCCAGGGAGCAGGTGGAGCCCTTGGGGGTTGGAACTTTTATCCAGAGCTACCATCTGGCTGATAGCAAAACTGGCACTCAGGCTTAGGTCTCATCTGCATCCCTCCACCTCCCTGCCCCTGCTGCTCAACACCTAGTTGCATGAAGCCTGAATTTGTCGGGGCCCCTTTCTCCTCTGTCTCTGAGGAAGCAACCTTCTGTAGCACACTATAGAATGTGCGATACCTCAGGCCAGCAGACTGTCCCCAACTCTGGAAGATTACATAGCCACCACTCTTGATTTTGCCAATTAAGGAGATACAAAAGCTAAAACCTAAACCAGGCCTAATAGTGCTCGCCTGTGATCCTAGCATCCAGGAGACTGAGGCAGGGGGGTTGCCACGAGGTCAAGGCCAGCCTGAGTTACATAGCAAGACCCTATCTCAAAAAACCAAAAGCAAGCAAACAAAAAAAGCCCCCAAAGCAAGGCAGCCACAAAGATGCCCTCTTCTGCTCTGGTAGCACCTGTGGGGGGGAAGGATTCCACCCCCAGTCCCCAGCACCTAGACTTCGTCCCCCCCAGTCCACTGTGGTGAAGGGGCATTGGTGGGGCCTCCAGGTGCGGCTTATGTGTTCAGAGCTGCGCGTGAGCCTGGCCACATAGCTGAGGACCGGGTGTAAGGGGGATGTGATTTGACTAAGGAACGGGGGCTGGGGTGCGGTAGACAAGGCTGCCATTCAGTGCCACTCGCAGGACTTTGGCCCCACACCCTACATTTCCTCGAGAGAGGTCAGAGCTGTCACCTACCCGGGCAGGAAAGCTTTGATCTCACCTCAGCTGTGCAGAAACCCTGCTGGGGGTGCCTGGAGCTGCATCTTGGGTACACACTGCGGGGCTGGGAGCCCTGTAGAGGACTCACAGTCTGAGTCTGGCTTCACCATCTATGCACAGGGCTCGAGGGCATGAAAGGTGACTGTCATTCTCACTGGTCCCCTTTTGGGTCAGTGTGGGTCCTGCCGAGACGTCAGCCTCCTGTGGATGGGGGACATCACGAGGCTGAAGAGCCCATGTTCTCTTCCCCTGCCTCGTGGGGACCACGTAGCTCTAGGCGCTATGTACCTTGAGCAGAGGGTGCCTTCCCAAGCTGCACAATGGGACAGTGAGGTGCAGCCAGGCCTCTGAGAAAGAACCCCGGGGCCCTGCGGCAAGACTGCCACTAGGTCTGTGGCCCACTGTGACTGCGGCGCTGCTGTTCCCCACCGGCCCGGGAGGTATGATCACTCTCTTGGTAGGGAGGGTGAGCTGCGCGGCCTCCAGGGCTCCCACACCGCTACCTAGTCCAGGCTGCCCTTCAGGAAACTGTTTGGGTCCCAGGGGGACGCAGCCTCCACAGGGCACCCGGGCTAGTGACCAGTCTGGACTTGCCAAGGGACAGCAGCAGACAGGCCTGGGCTGGTGGCTTCGGATCACAGTGGGAGAAGTGAACAAGTGTGAAAGGCTGCTGTTCACAGGTCTTAAGATAACAGTGCCAGGATTTGCACCGAGAGTGGTATGGCTGGCATTGCTGGCATTGCCACTACTATTATTGTTTTGCTGGACTGAGAATTGAACAGCGGTCTTTCATGTGAGCTATAGCCCCAGCCCTTTTTGAAGTTCATTTTGAGACAGGGTCTGGCTAAGTTGCCCAAGCAGGGCTGGAGTTCACCATCCTCCTGCCCAGCCTTCCAGAGTTGCTGGGATCACAGGGCATGAACTACTATACTCAGCTGCAAACACTGTTGAAAGAAACACAGAGCAGCCTGCAGAGGTGAAGGCTTGAAGAAGGAGCCCTGGTGTGGGAGCCACAGAGAAGAGACTGGGGGTCACCAATGTCCAGCACAGTCCCCAGTCACGAGCCCCCAGTCCCCTCCCAGAGCTCCTGCTGAGTGCCCAGCATTCACTAATTCCTTTATGCAAATATGCTGCCCGTATCCGGCACTGCCCGGTTACATCAGAGCACAGGCCCATGTGGTCTGTCCAGGCCCACGTGTGAGTTTCCTTTTTGCTGGACTAGGAGGGAATCTAGGTGAAGTATAGTCAAGTCTGTGCAGGCTTCCTGTGACCACTCCCAGCTCCCCAGGGCGAGCCCGGCAGGCAGCACGCGCACTGCCCATGGTGCTTTGCCTGTTTGCCTACTGGATAATGAATGGCCCCATCTCTGGCTGATCTGGGGTCCCAGCTGGGCCTTGCTGTCCCGCCCAAGACCCCGTAGCAGCTCCTTTGTTCCCTCCTCCACCAGTCCTGGCCCACGCCATCCTTAAGAACAAGGCTGGGCCAGCTGGTGGGAGGTCCCACACTGGAGACGCTAACCTTCCTGCAACCCTGTGTCTTTGCTGGTAAAGCCAAGATAATGTCCATTCGCTGGGTTATTTGTGAAGTTGATGCATAATTCACACACCATAGCATCACCCTTCACGTACTAGTACACAATTCAGTGGTTTAGTTTTTTTTTTTTTTAATACACTCACAAGTCTGTACAACCAACACCACTATGTAATTGCAGAACTTAATATACTTTCTATCTACCTTATCTATTATTAGTTTTGTCTATCTACCTATTTGTCTCACTGTGCAACTACACTGGCCTTAAACTCACTTCGTAGCCCAGGGTGGTCTTGGGCCCTCTGCGATCCTCCTGCCTCAGCCTCTCTAATGCTGGGATTAAGGCGTGCACTACTATGTCTGGGTAATTGCTTGTGCCCATTGGCACTTGCTCCATATTCACCCTCCTCTCCAGCCCCTGACAGCAACCAGTCAACCTGCTTCTGTCTAAGGGCTTGTCTCTTCTAGGTGGTTTTAATACATGGAGCTATATAATATGTGTCTGAATCTGTCCACTTAACGTAATAACTGTCAAGTTTTTCTATTCTGCAGTTTGTACCAGTCATTCTGTGGCTAATGAACCTCTGTGTGGATTAAGTAGATATTTGTCTATTCATTCATCAGTTGAGATAGTTGTGTTCTTTCCGTGTTTCGGGTATTGTGAGTCACATTGCTATGAACGAGTGTTTGGACGGGGGTGTTTGCAGCAGTGTGCACATTGGTGCATATCAGGAGCAGGGTTGCTGGGTCATGTGACTTTGTGTTTAACACTTTAGGCAGAGGATGGACTGTTTCAGAGAACGTGGCACCGTCTTATACTCTGACCCACCCGCGTCCTCCTTGACACCTGCGTCCTCCTTGACACCTGTTCTTATCTATTTTTTTATTCTAGCTGTCCTCCGGGGTCTACCTTGGCATTTTCTCAATGGCTAGTGAAACTGAACATTTTTTGACAAACGTATGGACTCTGTGTATGTCTTATTTGAAGAAATGTCTATTCGGATGCTTTGCACATTTGAAGAACTGAGTTACTTGTCTTTGTGTTGTGGGTCACTGAGAAAAGATGGGAGGATAGGGAGATGTGGCAAACATCCATTGAATCCTCTGCACATGTGAAAACACAGCTCATTTTAAATTTGAAACAAGATCTCTGTAGTCCAGGCTGGCCTTCTTGAACTCACTATGTGGCCCAGGCTGACCTCGTACCCACAGCAATTTTCCTGCCTCAGCCTCTTGTGTGCTGGGGTCACAGGCATCTGCCATTATGCCCTCCTCACCATGACTTTTTATGAACTAACAAGTGAGTAGTGACAACTTGGAAGCATAGGCTGCATCGGTGAAGGCAGGTCCTGGTAGGGAGGCAGAGGAGGGTGGAGTCACTTCTAGGGCTTCCTGGAGGCTTCCGGGAGTCTGAGCTGCCCTGTGGTCTCCTCAGAGGAAGCGCTCCAGGAGCTGGAGACAGGAAGAGGACGGGGTGACTCAGGAGTAGCCACAGCTGCTGGGGCTGTGCCCTGAGAGCCCCAGGAGCGTCTGGGCACAGAGGCATTGAAGAGCGCCCCACGGACTGGAGGACTCAGGCATCGGGAGGAAGCTGGGCACTGTGCCCACACTCAGAGGGTCCCGTTCTGGTCTGGGGTCTGCGTCTGGCCTGCCACCTCGCAAAGCCTCTTCTGCTCCATGCGCGCTTTTTTGTCTCAGTTATTTTGTGGTTGTTTCTGAGGCAGCGCCTCCCTTTGTAGTTGAGGGTAGCCCTAAACTTGCAGTGATCCTCCTGCCTTGGGCTCCCAAGTGCTGGAATTACAGATGTGTACACCACCATGCCCGGCACTTTTGTTCCTTAGGAAACTACCATATTAACAAATACCAGAACCTAAATGCTTGGTTTTAATTATGAACTGTAAATAATACTCTAGAGGACTGGCCCCTCAAGTATATAATAATAAAATATATTAATATGAAAATACATTATATATTGTACTATCTAGCTCATCCTTACAGTCTGAAGTTCCTAGCAACATTAGCACTTCCTCCCAATGAGTCAGAATTTTCCCCTAAATATCACACTTAGGGAGTGTCTGGAATTAAATGACATGCCATGTTTCATAATCCAATTCTTCTATTTAAGTTACCCACCATGTCTTGCTGTCTTAGACACATCCCTGGTGAAGGACCTCATGTGGTGACATTGTTCCTGTTTCTGGTTGGAGGTTCCCAGGGAAGGAATTTCTGTATCAAAGGACAGGGACCTTTTTGACACAGAATGACAAATCACTTTCCAGAAATTTGGTTCCAATTTCTGCTCCAACAAGCAGTAGAAGAAAGTGCCCATCTCATTCCAATAGCTTTACTCTGTGTATTTTCACTAAAAAAAAATATTAAGTTGGAAGGTGAAATGTGGTGGCCCAGGTTCATTTTGTCTTGCAACAGATCGCAGCCATGTCAAACTGACATTTTAGGATTTTTTTTTTTTTTTTGAGACAGGGTCTAGCTTTGTAGTTCAGGCTGGCCCTGAGCTCACTCTGTAGCCCAGGCAAGCCTCGAACTCAGCAATCCCCCTGCCTCTGCCTCCCGAGTGCTGGGATTACAGGCATGAGCCACAAAGCCTGGCACTGTGCTATGTGGTATTGATTGCTGGTAAGCGTGAGTCAGCACATCCAATATCATATCATTGTATGTGGTTACAAGGATCAAATCAGGGACCTTGCACTAGCTAGGCAGGTGGAAGAACCACTGAGCTAAATCTCTGGCCCCATTTTAGGATTTTTGACCTTGGTAATTTCTCTTTCATGAATGGTTTGTTCAATTTTCTACTGTTTTTCTTCTATTCAAGGTATAGATTTTCTGTTATCCCTTTGTATTAATTGTTAATATCATATTTCTTGCAAATGTCTTCACTACAGTTTGCCCTAAACTTTACCCTTTTTTCCTTGGCATTCAGAGACTGTGAACTTCTGCAGTCTCTCCATTCTCTCCTTTGTGATTTCTCCCTCTGACTTTCAGTGCAGAGGGTTCTTCTGCACACACAAATTCATTTTTCTTCCAGGAGAGGACAGGACAGTTAGGACAGACTCAGGGTGAGGGATGAGTCCTCTCTGCTGCTGAGCTCCACTCAGCCTGCCTTCTTTCTCTGAAATTCTAAGAATTCTGCATGGCAGAAGAAATGATGCATTGAGTGGAAAGTGTGTATCATTGCTGGGCATGGCGGTGCAGGTTTGTAATCCCAGCACTTGGGAGGCAGAGGCAGGAGGACTGCTGTAATGGAGGCTTGCCTGGACTACATAGTGAGCTCAGGACCAGCCTGAACTACAAAGTGAGACCCTGTCTAAAAAAAAAAAAAAAAAAAAAAAAAAGAATGAGCCTGTATATGTTTTAGGGCTGGGGATTTAGCTCAAATAGTACTGCCTACCTTGGAAGCACAAGAACCCAAGTTTGATCCCTGGTGCTGCAAAAACAAAAAATGTGTATCACGTGCTTAGCCCTGCAGTTGTCAAAACAAATGCACAGTTATTCTGTTTTATCATTTTATGTTGGATCTTTTTTTCTCCTTAATGAATGGTATAAGGCAAAGATTTATGATTATTTTCTCAAGTAACCATCTTTACCCTAATCTCATTGAATAGTTCATTCGCCTTGCTTTTATTCCTTTCCCTTTGTTATTCCTTTTTTAAAAATATATTAATTAACTCTTTTACATACCTTTTATGTCTATTTATTCTTTTCCATGTGTCATACCTGTAGCCTACTGAATGCTTTTACCATGACTTTATAAAATACTTGATTTCAAAATTTTCATAGTATTTTCAAGTATTTTCCCAAGGGAACTAGATCATAATTTTTTCATGTTGAAAAAAAACCCCTACTATTCATTTGAATAGCATGAAATCCAAATGTAACTTGTAAAAACTAACAGTTCAGCCATTAGCATTTTAGTCCATTCTTCTTAGAAATATATACAATGGTTTCTGTATGAATTTTGTAACTTTTTCCATATAGAGCCTGCATATATCTTGTTATGATTATTTTTTTTTGAAACAGAGTTTTGCCTTGTAGTTCATACTGGCCCTGAGCTCACTATGTAGCCCAGGCAAGCCTCGAACTCAGCAATCCTCCTGCCTCTGCCTCCTGAGTGCTGGGATTACAGGTGTGAGCCACCATGCCTGGGCATTGTGGTATGTGGTATTGATTGCTGGCAGGTGTGTCACCACACCCAGTATTGTTGTATGTGTTTACTGGGGATTGAACCAGGGACCTTTCGCTTACTAGACAAGCTCCAGAACCACTGAGCTCAATCCCAGCCCTGATTACTTTTGATTACTTTTATTTTTTTGCTTCTTTAGGAAATGATTCCTTTTCCCCCAAAGACATTAGCTTATGGTAATGGTTACTGCAGGGAAGTTCTTATTCTATCACTTCAGCCATTCTGCATTATTTCAAATTATTTTCTAGTTACTTCTTTATGATTTTCTCGATAAACTCATATAGGAAGTGTGATTGCAAAATATGGTGAATATTTAAAATTTTAAAATGTATTACAGTAAAAGATACATTGTCATGAATCCCTTCACATCAATCCCCTCATTCCTGCCACTTTCCGAAGCAGCTCCAGAAGTGCACTGTCCTGAGCATCTTTAGTTGTGCTGCTGTGACCTTCTGGTGTCCTGATTTGAACCAAAAATGTTGATCTTCCATGATCAGTTTGACTCTGGAGAGCCAGAAGTTGCCTGGTGCCAAGTCTGGTGAGTATGAGTGAGGACGCCCCTTCGTGTTTTTACGAACTGCCTTTCTGTTGGATATTTGTAGTATTTTTTTAAATCACATCTCATAAAGACACTCAGGAAAGAGGACTCCAGCGCTGCTTCAGAAAGTGACAAGAATGTTGGGGGTACATGTGTCTGAAGCAAGGAGATATTTCTTGAAGGGGTTTCATGGCAGTGTCTCTTTTACTATATTATACTTTTTTAACATAGACATTCATATATTTTTTTTATTTTTTTTTGAGACAGGGTCTCGCTTTGTAGTTCAGGCTGGCCCTGAGCTCATTCATATATTTTTTAATGTTGACATTCATATATTCTGATCGCCCCTAGTACCTACAAATTTGTAGGATCCTTTCAAATACCACCCTTTGAAGTGCCATGTCTTTTGCTGTCATGTCTTCCCTCTCTTCTTCCATCTGACATAACTGTCAGAGAACCACCCGCTGGACAAGGCTGTCAGTTTCCTGTGTGATCACACATGGCTTGTGGTGGTTGAGCTCCTGGCAATGCTGCCCTTATCTTCTTTTCTCCATGTCTAGCTTCATGTGTGGTCAGGATCCTGGCAGGAAGTAGTGGTGCCCTCAAGGGGGGTGGAAGAGAAGGCTGGCAGCCCTCGGGCATGGTGGCAGGTGCGAGTCAGGACCTCGGAAGGGGAGGGGGAGGGGGAGCTCAGCCCTCCGAGCCGCACCAGGCAGGGTGGGGCCTGTGGCCATGCACCCCTGTTCCCTGGCCAGACCTGCCCTCGGCTCAGCAGCACTCTGGGCCCTAGTCAGGTTGGAAGAGCAGGGAGGGGGCCAGCACAGTGGGGGAGGCCAAAGGGAAATGCTTGGTTCACTTTTATGTGTTCTTTCCTTTTATTCTGTTTGCCAGAGATTCATCCATTTAGTTTTCTGATAGTCAAGTCACACACTCTTAGGTTTATTCACTTCTGTGTGTGTGTGTGTGTGTATATATATATATATATATATGTATGTATGTATGTATGTATGTATGTATATGTATATGTATATATGCCAGACACACACACATATGTGAGTGTGTATTCTTTATAAATTATTTTTTGATATAGGGTTAAGGCTGACCTTGAACTCACTATGTAGCCCAGGCTGGCCTTGAACTTGTGGAGATCCTCCTTCCTCAGCCTCTCAAGGACTGGGATTATAGGCAAGTGCCACCACACCTGACCTGGTTTGTTTTTATATTTTAAAAAGTGATTCTGTCCCTTCAGAGGACAGTGCCAGTTCTGCACATTGGAGGGCAGGGATCTGTCTTTGCTATTTCTCATCTTCCCTCTCATTTTGAATCCTGTCTGTTCCTCCTGTATAGCTCTCAGCTTCCCTCCTTGTGAACTTTCTTCACTACAGAGGCTGCTGTTCCCACCTCTGCCTGCAGTTCATTCTGCTTTAAACCTCCCACTTCTGGCTTCCTAGACATAGTCTTTATCTCCCTTTACTCATATTTCTCAGTGGACTCCTCCACTTAAACCTTCCCAAGTTTATAAATCAGACTTCTCTTCAGGCATGGTTTTCAAAGTGTTGACCCTATTGAAGAAGGAGGTGACCCCTTGGTGGCTTAGAGAGACGGCTCTGTCTTTGCAGTAGTGGCTCCCACCAGTCAGTGATTTTTCTTTCTTTCTTTTTAACAAAGAACTGTCAGGAAAAATTAGTTCTTTTTAGAGATGGGAGTGAGTTTCTGCCCAAATTCTCAGAGCAGCAGGGATAGGATGGGCCAGCCGGTGGTGGCAGGAGAGCCATGCAGCCGAGGCTCACTGGTGACTGGTGGGCTAGGGTCCAGTGCCGTGCTCTGTCTCTCTGACACCAAGTTAGCAACTCAGGGCTTTTTACAGCATCGACTGTAGCATCCTCTGGCTGATATTCAGGGGTCTGGGGTGGGATGGGAAAAGTATAAATACCCTTGTGTTCCTTACAATTTCTCTTATTTCTGTGTTGCCCCAAATGACCAAATGGCTTCTTTTTTCAGCAATGAGGCTTGATCCCAGGGCTTCGTATTGAGCTATATCCCCAGTCCTTTTTATTTCTTTTTGGAGATAGGGTTTTGCTAAGTTGCTAACTTTTCACCTTCCTGCCTCAGCCTCCCATAGTCCTGGGATTACCATGCCTGGCTCCAAATAGCTCTTTGGATGCAGACTTTGCAGCCCATCCCACCTTGATTTGCCCACCCCATCCCTTCCCGAATGTCCCACACTTCAAGAAAGAGAAAAACACCTGCAGAGAGGTTAGAAGTTGGACATGCTGCCCAATGAGAGTGACAAAGGGATTTAAAAACCATGGTGAGGTGCAGGAAGCAGATCAGTGGGGCAAGACAGAACCCCTCATGAGGCCCTTGGCTTTGAGTTTGTCTCCGGGTGGCTCTCTGTGGAGCTCACCATGAAAAAGCGTGTTTCCGGGCATGAGTAGCAGGGAGTAGTCATGTGGAGATGCGATGTTTATCTGGAGGAATAAATCAAACGCCACAGCGTTCCTCTGCGTCCTGTTTCCCCATACGCTCACACTAGAGTAAATCTTCCAGAGCATCTGCCCCAGTGCTGCGCCTGTCGGCTACAGCTGAGTGGACAGCTGCCCTCGACGCTGCCCAGGGAATGGAAAGGCTTCTGGTTCCTGGCTGGTCCTGAAGAGAGTCCTGACGTGACCATCCCGCAATGCAGTCCAGTCTTCAGGAGCGGTCACAGCCACACGACAGCTCAGGTCACCCAGCAGACAGTCACCAACTCGCCCTTCTAGAGCCGGGAAGAGCTGAATGGGACTCCTCGCCTCCAGCAAGCTGTTGGGTTATATTCTAGGCAGCAGCTGTCAGATGCATGGGGCTGTAGACTTTTTGCTTTAAATATTTTGTCTGTAAGATTGTGTGTGTCTGTATACATGTGTGCTTTCTGTTTTCTGTGCCTGTTCGTGTGTACACAGGTGTGTTACACACTTGCACTATTCACACACGTGTGCGATGTGTGAGCGTGTGCATTGTGTGCCCATCTGCGTGACCTGTGCTGTGCATACATACATGTATGTTTGCATGGGAAATTGCAGCACTGTGGGGAGCTCCCTGCAAGAGCTCCACACTCGGTGGCCTGCAGCCTGGAAGCACTGCTTTCCCGGGGGGGTGGCCGGGACTCAAGGCTCTACACGGACCCCACAGGGACAGACAGCATTGCTAACATGCGCCCAGATGTCTGAGGAAAGAGGCCTCTTCCTGTCTTATCACCGCTGACTCCGATCTCAGTCACCTGGGCTGTTTCATCGTTTCCATGTATCTAGATCCACTGAAGAAGGCATGGGTTTCACTGCTGCTCTGGGCTAAACTGAACGTATTCTCTGTTCTCAGAGGCTGCTTCTGAGGTCCCAGCTTGCGTCCTTTCTGGCATCTGCAGTATGAAGCTTTGGGGCCTGGAGCTGGATGGCTGGGAGGGAGGAGGGCTGCCATCTGTGTGGGAAGTGTCAGAGCCCGAGAGATAAGACAGGCAGGGTGGGGCTGGCTCTGTACAGGCAGCTGAAGATGGAGTTCTGGGGTTGGCAAGGGGGTCACAGGGCTCTGTGTGTCCTGCAGATGGCTCTGGGGGCCCTGAGCTCTGCTTCGCTGCCTCTCACACACAGTGGTGGCATATTCCAGGCTCTGGAGGTGAACGGAGGTAAAAAGGTGGCTAAGGTCATGAGAGGGATAGAGGAAGAGAAGCTGTCCAGTGTGGATTGAAGAAGAGATGCATGGAAGGGACCCATCCTAGAGCACTGTCCAAAATCTGCTTTAGGCCTCCACTGAGTCACAGCTGCTCCATGAAAGATTGCAAGTTGGTCACATAAAATTGCAAAACTTGGGCTGGAGGGTTAGTTCAGTGGTTCAAGCGCTTGCCTCGCAAGCGCAAGGTCCTGAGTTTGATCCCTGGTAACCACATACAGTGTTGGGCATGGAGACACACGCCCACCAGCCATCAATACCACATACCACAGTGCCATGCGTGGTGGCTCACGCCTGTCATCCCAGCACTCGGGAGGCAGAGGCAGGAGGATTGCTGAGTTTAAGGCTTGCCTGGGCTATATAGTGAGCTCAGAGCCAGCCTGAACTACAAAGTGAGACCCTGTCTCAAAAAAAAAAAAATTGCAAAACTTCAAGCCAGGCATGTGGTGAGTACCTGTACTCCCAGCACTCAGGAGGCTAAGGCAGGAGGACTGCTGCTAGTTCAAGGTCAGTGTGAGCTACATTGTGAGACTCTCACAACAACAATAACAACAACAAAATGTAAAAATATTTTCTACATAGGTAGAAAAAATAGTCAACACTGTTAAAATAAATGAAATCCAAATATACTGTAGCAGAGATTAGTCTGGAAAAACAAGCAAAAGAAGATACAAAAACAAAAGTGTGGCAAAGACATGAAATTAAAAGAAAAGTAACAAAACAGGAGACCATTTCTCATAAAGAAAGGCAGAGAGTAAGCTATCATTTTTTTCTATCACCTCTTAGATTCACAAAGATTAAAAGTCTGATACCAGCTGGTTGGCAGGGTGTGGGGAAATAGACACTTTCATATCCGGTTAGTGGGAGAAAAGTGTCAGCGTGGCTGTCTGTCAGAGTACAAAGTGTCCCCATCCTTTAGGGCCTCCTTTGTCTAGTGCTTAATGACAGTCGCTGCTGAGCAGCACCACGTGGCCTGCAGTGCATGCCTCGCACACATTTACACACACACACACACACACTCACACACATACACATGCCCTTCACCGACAGGGCTCTGGGGAGATGCCGCCTTATCATCAGCCCCACTGTGCTGGTGGGGAAATGTACCCGCAGCTTTCACAGCAGCATTACTTACAACGGCAGGAAGCTAAAGACAACGCCCTTCTTTAAGGTCTGGTCCAGAGCATGGGACGGAACGTGACAAGGATGATGAGAGACCATTTCTGGGTTGGGGGAAGACCTCTGTGTTGTTGTTTAAAAAAGCAAATTTCGGGGCCGGAGATTTAGCTCAGTGGTTTCAGCGCCTGCCTCGCAAGCACAAGGCCCTGAGTTCAATCCCGGTAACCACATACAGTGCTGGTCATGGTGACTCACGCCCACCAGCCATCAATACCACATAGCACAGTGCCAGGTGTGGTGGCTCATGCCTGTAATCCCAGCACTTGGGAGGCAGAAGCAGGAGGATTGCTGAGTTCGAGGCTTTCCTGGACTACATGGTGAGCTGAGGGCCAGCCTGAACTACACAGCGAGACCCTGTCTCAAAAAAAAAAAAAAGTAAATTTCAACCAGCTCTGGTGGCACATACTTGCAATCCCAGCTACTT
Organism: Thryonomys swinderianus; assembly: GCA_004025085.1. Taxonomy (NCBI): domain Eukaryota; kingdom Metazoa; phylum Chordata; class Mammalia; order Rodentia; family Thryonomyidae; genus Thryonomys; species Thryonomys swinderianus. The sequence goes on along the minus strand of PVIC010003792.1, from coordinate 23,246 downwards.
AGGAAGCAGAGGCAGGAGGAGTATACATCTGAGAACTGCCTGGGCAATTTAATGAGACCCTGCTTCACAAAGTACATATCAAAAAGGGCCAGACTATAGCTCAGTACTTCCTGGACTCAGTCCTCAGTACTGGAAATACATGTGTGTATTTAAGAAGAACACATACATGAGCTCATGTGTATGTTTAAAAGTTCTGGATACTGGGTGTGATGGCACATACTTGTATTCAAACACTCTTGAGGCTGAGGCAGGAGGATCACATGAGTCTGAGGCCAGCCTGGGCTATTGAGCGAGTTCAAGGCCAGTCTGAAATATATAGCAAGATTCTGTGTCCAAAAAAAATGATAATAATACACAAAAATTCTGGAACATTTCACAAACAAAAGTAGTAAAGAAATATGGGATGACAGAAGAGGATGTTTATTTGTTGTTTCATTTCTTTCTATATGGTTTTAATATTTTTCAAATCCAGTAAGGTTTTTATTTTTGTTTTTTTTTTTGAGACAGGGTCTGGCTTTGTAGTTCAGGCTGGCCCTGAGCTCACTATGTAGCCCAGGCAAGCCTTGTACTCAGCAATCCTCCTGCCTCTGCCTCTTGGGTGCCGGGATTACAGGCGTGAACCAGCACGACCCGGCACTGTGGTATGTGGTACTGACTGCTGGTGGGCGTGAGTCATCACCCCCGGTATTGTCATATATGGTTACCGGGAATCAAACGAGGGACCTTGCGCTTGCTAGGGAGGTGCTAGAACCACTGAGCTAAATCTCCGGCCCTCAGTACAGTTTTTAAAACTGAGTTAAACAGTGACATATGTTGGTGCTTGGTAGGGGCAGGCACACAGACACCAAGCAACTCTAGAAGGAAGTGTGGTCTCCATGGCAGGTCCTGGCCCTGATCTGGGGTCAGTGGGACCCCTGGGTTTCTTAGATTCCCAAGGTGCTCTAGTGCTGGAAGTGGGTGGGAGCACAGGGAGCAGTCCAGGATGCATATCGGAGCCTGGCCCCTTGGGGTACCTAGACAAGGCCGTGCTGGCAGGTACTTGGAGGGAATGTCTGTGTCTTTAGGGGTAGAGATGAGACATGGTTTCACTCTGTAGTCCAGTCTGCCCTTGAACTCACTAGGTAGCCTGGGCTGGTCCTAGCCTTGGAGTCATCCTCCTGCCTCAGTCTCCCCAGTTCTGCAGTCACAGGTGTGTACCACCATACCCAGCTTCAGAATGGCTTCTTTTTCTATCACCCCATCTGGCACACTTTTCTTGACCACCACGGCGGCAAAGAGGTCAGGGAGGCTCTTCCCGATGGTGGGTGCATGTGGATCAGACCTCAGAGCGGTGGGCACCAAAGCAAATTGATGCCCACACCCAAGAGGCCCCTCTAGCCCTTCCCTGAGGAACATCAGATACTAGAAAGGGGCACCTCCCCCAGGACAGCTGCCCACAGGGCCAGACATGCTGTGGCCAGCCAACAATAAGAGACAGCACCTGGACCCGTTGGGTCACACCAGGGACTCTGTGCTTGCAGCAGCCGGGAATGGATGCTTCTGCTGGATTATGAGGACATCTTTGATCTATTCCAGGTACCGGAACTGCGTCTACACTTACAGAATCCTGCCCAACGAGGAGGACAAGTTCACCGTCCAGGTAAGCTGTCCTGCAGAGGAGAGAGCATGCATCCCCCTGACCCCTGTCCTAATGGTTCTGCTGAGCCTGTCCCCCTCCTAAAGCCCAGGGGCAGCTCTGGGGGAAGGTGTGACTCTGCCCCATGGCACCATGAAGCAGGGGTGCTGGGGTTACTCGTGCCCCCCTGGGTGTGAAAAGGACATGGTAGAGAAGAAAGAAGCTCAGAGATGAAGAAGAAAAGTCTGTGTTGGTGGCTGAGCAGTGTTTTTCCCAGGCTCTCCTCAGTGGGGACAGGAGAGGAGGGAGCTGGCCTCACAGGAGGCCACGAGGCCCAGCAGGCAATGGGTCTCAGTGCGCAGGACTCAGGGCTGAATTTTGGAAGGATAAGTGCTGCTCTGTGCCTGGCAGGGCCACCCTGGGCCTGGCCTGTGGGACAAACATGAAGGACTCTGACCGCAGTGGGAGCCAGAGAAGCTATTTTTATCTGGCTGCATGAAGAGAACATGGGGGTGGAAAAAGGAAGCACTGGCTCAGCGCTCTGAGCTGGGTGAGGGAGGCTTTGTGTGTATGTGTGTATGTGTGAGAGTGTATGTGCACATGCGTGTGTTACTGAGCCCTGGCATCATGGAAGGAAGAGCAGAGGCTGAGAGAGACAAGGTTTGGTGATCATGTCATGGAGAAGCAACAAGGAACCCTGAAAGGCTGAGTTGAAAAGAAAGTGGAAGCAAGTGGCAGGAGAGAGGAAGACTCACTGCCTGTTATCCTGGCACTCAGGAAGCTGAGTCAGGAGGATCACCAAGAGTTCAAGGTGAGCCCATTTATACAGTGGGACCCTATCTCAAAAAACAAAGACACCCTTTGCCAAATAGAATGGTTGTCTGTGGTGTAGGCTCATTGGCTGCTAGGGACATGGCCAGTGCAGCCACGTGATGATGGCCACCACTGTGTCCAAGCCTGGGACAGCGTGTACTTTCCCTGTAACTCAGCATCCTTCCTTGGGACTCCCTGAGACTCAAGTTAAAAGTTGGTCGGCGCCTGTGATCTTTCTCCCCCTTTGGTTTCTTCTGCTCCTTCAAAGTGGAGGAAACTCTAAGTATGACTGGAAGCAGCCGATTCTGTGGCTTTCGTGTCTTGTGGAGGTGCAGACGGTGCTGATCTGGAGCCCGCGCCACACCAGCTTCCCACTCTTGCTGCCAGGGCTTCTTGTCGTGATATTGCATGGTCCCTGGCCCAGCAGCCGCTTTGAAATCCAAGCTGCTTTGGCCAAGCTGGTGCCAGAGCAGAGAAGCGCCAGGCTGCTCAGGGACCTGGAGTCTGGACCTGGGCCTAGATGGGTGTACCACTGTGACTGAGCCCTTCTCTGCAGGTTGGACCGTCCCAGTCCCCAGGGGGAGCTGACTGGTGATCCCCCCTCAATGGCTTCCCTGCCAGGGCCTCTCAGAGTCCACCAGTCTGTATGTGACTCAGCTGTCGTGGAGAAGCTGCCCCCAGAATCGTGGGGACAGGCATGGCTTCCTCAGGCCACCTCAACCAGTGCAGCAGTGGGTCCTGGAGGACAGGTCTGTTCTGATCCTGGCACCTGGCCTCTCTCATCAGCTTGGTGGCCAAGGTGGCCTGGGAGGTTTCCACCCTTAGAATGCACCTACCTACAAAAATACCTCTCCTAGTCAGGTGGTACAGGCCTGTAATCCCAGAATTTGGGAGGCTGAAGCAGGAAGATCCCAGTGAACCTGAGGCCAGTCTGGACTACATGGTGAGACTCTGTCTCAAAAAATACCTACTAAAAATAAAAATACAAATAAAAAAACCTACCAAAAAGTCAAACCAAAAGTGTACACCTCCTAAAATAAATGGCAGCAGAGGCCCCAGGAAAGTAAACTGAAGATCAATCCCAATTAAACCCAGTCAGAGGTCCCAGAGGAGGCTTCAGCAGTTATTGATAACTGCTATTTTAACTCAAGTTCCTCTTTTCGTTTTGAGGCAAAGAAAGCCTCACACGCTTTCCTGGGCTTAGCTTCAGTTTCTGAATAACTCATTCCTCACACCCAAGTATGGGGCTCCCCAAAGGAGGCAGCTGGTCCAAACGATGCCACCAGCCCCAGGGCCATCACTGAGTCTCTTCCCAGGGGGGCTTCATGTCACCACCAGCGCCACCTACCTCCTAAATCAGTCTACAAAAGTGTAATCCCAGGATTTGGGATTATCTGGGCCCAGGCCCGGACTCCATAATTGAGGCTCACTATGGCCTGTGTTGCTCCCACAGGGAGAAGTGACCCCAACTCTCGGGGACTGTTACATCATTCCATTTGTCTTATTCCCAGTGATAAGGGAGATGCTGAATACTGTGGCCATGACCGCTGAAAAGGTTCCATCTCGTGTGAGGGCAAGGAAGAAGAAAAAATGGAAGAAATGAGAGGGCCTGGAGGAGAGAGGTAGTGGAGAAACAGGAAAGAAAGCATGAAGAGGAAAAAGGAGAAAGGGAAAGAAAAAGAATGGTGGCAGGGACCTAGTCAAGAAAAATGCAGAAGGCTGTAGGTTCGAGGATGGCCATTTGGACAGAAGAAAAGAAATGGAGAGGTGGGAGAGGCAGCCGAGGAGGGGGTGGGGCAGGAGGTAAATGAGTTGTTCTAGAAGATTGTCAGCAGAACTCAGCAGTGACAAGGTGACAGATTTCACTGGAGGCCAATGTCCCTTGGCTCTGCTCTTTGGGCTGGGGACTCTGTGTCCTCAGGGACCTCTGTGGCTATAGGATGGTGAAGAACCTACTGGGACCTTCTGTCCAACCTCAGAGAGGCTGGAAGAAGGCCTCAGCTCCTGAGGAAAATGTGTCTCACACCTGGAGGGAGTTCCGGTAAATCTCCTCCCTTTCCTGAGCTAGAAAAGGAAGTGGCTTTCTGCTCAAGGAAGTGTGACCATTTTGGGACCTGACCCAAAGTGAGCTGTCCAGCCCCTGCTGCCTCTGAAGAGGATCCATGCTTTGGTTCTGGGACAGTCTGAGGTGATAAGCAGCTGCAGAGATGCTGAAGGCAGGGCAGGCCAGGGCCACCTTCAGACACGTTACATACACGGCCACTCAAGCCGTGACCACAAGTGAAACTCCATCCTATGCCTCCAACCTTTGCTCCCTTCCCATCAAGAATAAAGCAAAAGATAAAAACTACTTTTGATATCCAGACCTGGTGGCATGGGCCTGTCATCTCAGCCCTCTGAGAGGCTGAGGCAGGAGAATTACAAGTTAGCGACCAATCTGAGCAATTTAGTGACTTGGTGAGATCCTGTGTCAAAAGAAAAAAATAAAGGACTGAGGCTATGCCTCCATGCAGAGCCCTGGGTGTGATCCCTGGACGTGAACCAGAAAAGCTGCCCAGGATCTCCAGATCTACCTCTGTGGAGTTCCTGTGCTTCCTGAGGCTGAGATCGAATTCAGGATGTGAGGTCAGGACAGCAGCTTGTGGACTTTAATGCACATTTAGATGAAAAGGGAATTGGAAGTTATCTATCCCGTAGACTCTTGGGATCTTTTCCTGGACTCTGAACAAAGCACCTCAGACAGGAGCCAGCCCCTAGCGCTTGGAGGGAGCTCTGCCTCTGGCTCGTGGTCCCTGTTGCCAGCTGTCATACTGCTCTGGGCAGCTCAGCCTTTGGAGAGCAAAGGAGACTGTGCTCTTGGGGCTGTTCCATCATGAGGCCAGCAATTGGGCCATGTTATTAAGTTCAGGAAGCAGGTGGCAGCTGTCATTGTTCTGCGAGAAGTCAAGATTCCGCCTGAGCCACCAGGCAAAGGATGTGGCTGGAGCACTACATCCTGAAGTCACACAGGAGGGGCTGAGTGGGCGCAGGCACAGGAGGCAGTGGGGCTGGGGCCAGAGGACGGCAAGGCCTGACCCTGCACGTAAGGCCAACCACACTCTAGAAGCCTGGTTTTGTGCTGTGTTTGTTCTTAATGTCTTGTTTGTTTGCAACAGGGTCGCATTATGTAGTTCAGGCTCTGTAGAAAGCTGAGTACCCCATTCTTCTAGCTTCCTGGGACACTTGTGCCTTCGTGACCAGGCCACCCTCACCCCTGTGTTGTGTGCTGTGTGGTCCCCAGTCTTGGCGAATTGAGTGAAATCATAACCATGCTACACATCTTCTGTGCCTCCAATGCCTGTCTTCAGTTTCTTTCCTGCTTCTCTGTGTTCCAGAGGCTTTTGGTCCACTTTGCCTAGATGGTGGGACAGTTTCTTTTTTAGGTTTTCCCAAGTAGCACAGGGCTGATCCCAACTTGTATTGTGTGTTGGTGAGTTTAGACTGGGAAATAGAATGCAAGCGAAACCAATAAGATGTGAGGGGAAGCATGGCATGGAGCTCCTGGTAGGAGCCTGTCTTGGAATGAAATGGGCCTATTTCTATCTTTAGAAGCTGTCATAGGATATGAGAGCTGGAGCTGCTGCTGCCATCTTGAAACCATGAGGAGAGGCAGCAGGAGAGTAAGGCTAACATGCAGATTGCAGAGCAGAAAGGCGGAATGAACCCTAGTACTTGATACCACTGAGTTAGGGAAATAATTAACCAGCCTGGAAGCCACTCTAGTTCTGGACTTCTTGTTTTTGTGAGATAATTAATAGCGTCTTCAAATAATCAGGTAGGGTTTTCTGTTACCTGCAGTTACAAGTATCCTAACACATAGAGGTTTAGGGTCTCCCCAGAGAATTTTGGAGCAGCAAAGGTAAATTTTAAGTTGAATATTAAAGCCAGGCATCTTGGCACATGCCTTCAATCCTGGCCGCTCAGAAGGCAGAGGCAGGAGGATCACAAGGCTAGAGCCAGCCCAGGAAATTTAGCAAGAACCTGTTCCAACACAAAGAAATCATAAAACCCTGGAAGTGTCAGTCGATGGAGAGCCCCTGAACAGCGTGGGCGAGGCCCTGGGTTCAATCCTCAGTGAGGGAACACCTCCTCCCAGCACCAGGTTTCAGGCAGTTGAAAAGCTCCCACAGGCAGCCCACTCTTGCCCCTCTACATCTTGACCCCAGTCCAGACGCTCTTAGTGCCTTCCCCTGTGTGTTGGAACCCTCCTGCTCAAGCCCTGTGGATCAGAAGCTGGTCCATATCTCCACATCCCTGCGCCCCGGGAGGCATCGGTTTCCTGTGGTTGCAGGGTGATTCACTCCTACCCCCTGCCCCATGGCTTGAGCTATGAGTCCTTTCCTCCCAGGAAACCCGCATCCTCCTGAGAAGCCTTGGGGATCACCCCATAAAAAATGACACACTGGGGCCGGAGGGTTAGCTCAGTGGTTCCGGCGCCTGCCTCGCAAGCGTAAGGACCTGAGTTCGATCCCCGGTAACCACATATAATGCTGGGCGTGGTGGCTCACGCCTGTAATCCCAGCACTCGGGAGGCAGAGACGGGAGGATTGCTGAGTTCGCGGCGGCTTGCCTGGGCACCATAGTGAGCTCAGGGCCAGCCTGA
>PVIC010003792.1:0-16076 GCA_004025085.1 Thryonomys swinderianus | reverse complement strand
GAGCTAATTTTTTGTCCTCCCTGCACTATTCCTGGCACACAGCATGCTAATAAACACTGATCCAGCCAGGTGCAGGGTTGGATGGCATAATTCCCAATCTTGGAGAGGCTGAGGCAGTGAGCCCTGGCTACAGAACCAGCTGACTGTTGCTGGTATTCAAGCCATTGTCTTTGAATAAGACACAAGATGACCCTGCTTCTGAATGCAGTTAGTGGTACAGCTGCATGCATGCTCTTACTAGAGCCCTTAAAGGTCAGAACGGTTCAGTCTAGGGGTGTCCTGAGCCCGTTCATTCATATATTTATTCTTCATTCATCCATCTATCCACCTAACCATCCATCCATCCATCTACTCATCCACCCCTCATCTGTACATCCACTCACCCACCCATTCATCTGTCCATCCATCTGTCCATCCTTCCATCCAGTTGGGAATTGAGGATGCAAGTTTAGCCCCATAGATCCAGTCCCTTCCGCATGTGCTGCTCAGCCTAGGAAACAGTGGAGAGGCACTTTCAAGCTATTCTCTTGGGCCGAGCTGTACATATCTTGAAGGAGAGGTGATTTGGGAAACTTCTAAAGTGAAAGGACTCCCCCGCAGGTGGTTGGAAATGAGAGGCCAGCTGATACCACAGGAAAGTCAGCTGGGAGCTCTGCTCCCTCCCTGTGTTCCCCAAAGCATCCCCTTGCTGTGCACATGTGTTACATGTAGGGTGTTAGTCCATCTCGCTGGATCCAGAACAGGACGGGGGTCTGTGAGCATCTGCTGAAGGAGTACCCAACTGGATCTGGCCTGAGCATGCTGCCCCTGTTTACCATTCAGGGCTTGTAGAGCCTCTTTGAAAGTAGCCTTCCCCTCTTGTCCTGAGCTGACATGTCCTTCACTTTGAACAATTTCTGCCAGAAATATGGAAGTACTTAGTAGGTGACCACTTAGTCATTTGTACAAAGAAGTCCCAGCACAGCTGGGCATGGTGGCAAAAGTCTGTAATCCCAGCCCTTGGGAAGCTAAGGCAGGAGGATTGCCATAAACTTGAAATAATAAAATTATTTCAAGATCATCTTCATAGCGACACCTTAATGGGGGGACTGATGAAGCTGAAACCTCGTTTTATTCACTGCTGCCTCTGTGGCACTAGCAAAATGCCTGGCACATAGTAGGTGCTCAGTGAACATTTGCTAAATGACTGAGCATATAGTGTTAACTTGTGATCTCAGCAGACTCTCTGCCTTTCCTCTGAGGGAGGGGACTAGAAACTCCAAAGCCAACCTGCTTTGGTATTTAATAATTCCCGAGCTGGGTACATTTGGATCAGTGCCTCACCACTGGAAGGTGGTGGCAGGGTGCAGCAAGGAATGAGGCCCAGGGGAGCGGCGTGGGGCTGGGCCACAGCTCTAATCAGGGCACTGCCAGGCTGTAGCTCTCTAGAATCTGCTGGCTGTGGGCTGAGGGGCTGAGCATAGACCTTCCCTGCCAGATGACACCTTTGTGTCCCCTGAGCACCTCCAGAGTTTCAAAGAGAGCGAAGCAGCCAGCTGGAAGGAAGAGGGTCCCAGAGATTGGCAGTTAAGGATAAAAACATGCCTTGCCAGCTTCTGGCAGTGGCGCCTGGAGAAGGTTTGCATTCCTGGGGAGGCTTTTGAAACAATTAGATTGCTTTTCGCAGATTGGCTTTTGGCGGTAGGAGTAGAACCCACCATTGTGCATGCCAGGCAAGCGCTGCACCCTGCAGCAGCAGGGGCCTTGGTTGGGGATGGGCATGGGGAACACTCTGGCAGCCTCCTCTCTGCCACCTATAATCCTGCTTCCACACTTCCATCCAGAGCCTGACTGAGCCCTGTCTCAGCTCATGGGGACGCCTGCCCCACCCCCACCATCTTTGCACCTGCAGGGCTCAGTGGCCTCCTTCCTACTGGATGGACAAAGATGCGGGGGACATAACCTCAACCCCAGGTAAAGACAGCTACGGGGGGAGCGCAGAAAGAAGCAAACAGGGTCCAACAGAAATGGAAAAACAAATAGACTCCCAGCCTCTGACCTCCTAAGGTCCTGCTCTGCCCTCAGCCACCCTGACAACTGCCTGTTTTTCTTTCCCCCTGGATTGAGAAGAAAGGTGGCCGGTCAGTGTTTGTCATATCAGTCTTTTCTTGTGATAAAATATCAAGCAAGGGTGAGGATATTCAGACCAAAAATATAAACCAGAAAGAAAATCCAACCCTAAGACAAGTTTCTCTTCTTAGGAAATTATCAATGTTCCTCTAAAATTTAACTTTAGAATCTATAATATTTTTGTGATGTTAAAAATAGCATGAAAGGGCCGGAGGATTAGCTCAGTGGTTCCGGTGCCTGTCTCGCAAGGGCAAGGTCCTGAGTTCGATCCCCAGAAACCACATACAATGCTGGGCATGGAGACTCACGCTCACCAGCAATCAATACCACATACCACAGTGCCGGGCGTGGTGGCTCATGCCTGTCATCCCAGCACTCAGGAGGCAGAGACAGGAGGATTGCTGAGTTTGAAGCTTGCCCAGGCTACATAGTGAGCTCAGAGCCAGCCCAAACTACAAAGCGAGACCCTGTCTCAAAAAATAAATAAATAAATAAATAGTTGGGCCGGAGGGTTATCTCAGTGGTTCCGGTGCCTGCCTTGCAAGCGCAAGGACCTGAGTTCAATCCCCGGTAACCACATATAATGCTGGGCGTGGTGGCTCACGCCTGTAATCCCAGCACTCGGGAGGCAGAGACGGGAGGATTGCTGAGTTCGCAGCGGCTTGCCTGGGCACCATAGTGAGCTCAGGGCCAGCCTGAACTACAAAGTGAGACCCTGTCTCCAAAAAGCAAAAAAAAAAAAAAAAAAAAGCATGAAAGACTTGGCACATTGAGCACCCACTGAGGTGTTTTGAACATCTTGAGGGGCCTGAGACAGCCCAAGGAAGGCCAGAGTGGCAACAGTGTGCCCATAATTGTGTCAGCTGGCCTGCCCCAGTGAACTGTGTCCAATTGTAAGTGTGAACTGAGGCCAGTTTTAGGTGAGCTGAGACACATAGTACAGGCACAAAGAATACTCATACCCAGATGTCAGGGACCAACAAGGTTTGGATTTAGGATTATTTTAGATTTTGGAAGGCAGATGTCTTGGCAAAGGGACTCCAGTCAAAACACAAAATTCATCTTAGTGTGAGGAGTGTATTACCAGGCTCTTGAATGAATCTTCACTATTGGAAAAATAAAACTGAGCTTCTTATATGCTTTTTTCCATTAGTTCTTAGATTTCCCTGGTATTAGATGTGATGCACATTTATAGTACTTTTGCAAACAGGACCTTTCTCTTCTGATAAAGTTTTGCAGGTACCTAGGAAATGTATGGTTCCAGTGGGACACTCTTAACTGCCTTTCTGAATTCTCTCCCTGGTGTTTTCTTTTCTTAGTATGTGTTTGTGATGCATAATAATTAAATTCATCTTAGGGAATTGGTACATATACACATTGCATCTTGATCATTTTTATTTCACTGTCTTGCGAGTTTTAAGGGCTCTAATTCATTCTTTTGACTTCTCTAGGTCCATGACCCCATTATGTGTAAATAATCAGGGGATCTATTTGGTTTTTATTTCCATGCAACTTATTTAGGGCAGAGCAGTTCTGATTTGCTTTGCCCTGGCTGAGAGTCACCCTGCAGAGACACAGATTGACGGCACTAGAGCCCCTGTCATGCCATCCCTCGCCTGTCTCCCCTTGGGCCCTGGGGTGTTGGGTGCCTTGGCCAGTTCCTCTGACAGCACAAATGACTTCTGGTTCCTCTGTGAGCTGATGTCTTCCCCAAGATGCTTGTCCCTTCTGTTTACCTAAACTGCACCATAGAGGCCAGGGCGAGCCTGCTGAGAAACTGAGGGGCACATTTGTCATGCCAGCATACCAACCAGCATACACTGTCCTTGACCTTTGCCAGTGTCTTGGGGCGTTAGAGCATCCCACCTACCCATCCCAGCAGGCTGGGAGCCTCCTATTTGATCTGAGCCTCTGTCATCTTATTTTTTTTTTTTTTTTTGTGGGGCTGAGTCTGACTATGCAGTTCAGACTGGCCTTGAACTTCTAAGTAACCCAGGCTGGGCTCATACTCATGGCGATTCTCAGCCTCCCAAATGTTGGGATCACAGATTGCACCACCATGCCTGGCTTCTTGTTCCATTTTTTCCTTTTCCATTCAAGGATCCTCCTGAGATTCCTCCTTACTGCTACACACATGTTGAGGTTACTACACAAACCATACACACCTCAGTCTCACTGTACTGTCCACTCTTGCCTGAGTCTCTGCTGCTCCTAGTATCTGTGTAGGGCTGGGTCCTGCACCACGCTTCTCGCCTAGATGGGGGCCAGGTCTGGGTCTGGGTGGTCACTGGGCACCTGGTGAGAGGCAAGTTAATGCAGGCAGGCAGCTTCTGGCCAACTGAGCCGCTGTGTCAGGGTAGCTCCAGCCCTCACCAGGAAAGTGGCTGCAATGGGACTGCAGAAGGGGAGGTTGCCAGGGAGAAAGCAGGCTGGGCCCACAGTGGGGTTTGGGCTCCCTGGGAGGATAGCTAGCCTGGGAGCCCTGAGGCCCACACAGGATAAGAGGGAAGAATAGTGGGCTCTGGACCTGGTGAGAGGCCTGTGGGTAGAACCAGGTGGTTAGTGTTGGACAAGGGGTTTGCCCTGGCCGCCTCAGCTTATTCCTTGAAGCAGCCATCCAAGCCCTGGGTGGGAGGAAGACCTCCGAGTGCATCCGTGCAGCAGGAGTGCTGCCATTTCAGCACTGGCACTGGCAGCAGCACAGGCACCAGCTGTGGTTGAGCCTGAACCAGCAGCTCATTCCTGTGGGGCTTTGAAGACTCTATATGCCACTCAAGCATGGGGAGAGCTGAGGACCCGCTCTGCCGTAATGGGCAGAGGTTTGGGGCTTGGTAGCTTCTGCCAGGGCAGGCAGGGCAGAGGCTGTGGAGATGAAGCAGAGCCTGAACCATCTCTTTATGGATATCTTTCCAAAATCAGGCCAGAGAAAAGCAGACAGACCTAGACTGGAAAAGCAAGCAGGTCTCGTCTGAACAAGGCAAAGAAAGCAGCCAGGGTGGTGCTGGAGAGCAAGACAGAGCCCCCCCTGCCAGTGCCAGGCCTGGTCAGAAATCACCAGTGGGCAACCTGGAGCCTGCTGGAAAGCTGGGAGAGAGGGGAGTCTGGGGCAGGAAGAAGGATATCCTGCAGGCTCCGCTCAGCCGGGGCCCTGGGCAGGGCTGGCAATGGGTCCACCTTTCTTTGTAAGCCACTCCCTCCCATATTGTGCCACTCCAAGTGCACCTGAATTGGTTTCCAAGTCCCCAGACTGATGGTTTGGGATCCTACCATGGGGAGGCCAGCAGAGACTGACCAGATGTGGCAGTGTGAGTCTCCTGCCTCCTGACTGCCAGGAATCGGCCATCTCTGAGGTTCCCTGGAACGGTTCTGAGGCGGCCCAAAAGAGCCTTTCCACAGCCTGCCTCTCAGAAGCTCCTGCCACATGGGGCTCTAATAGGCAAGGCTTGAACTCCACTGTCCACCCTGTGCCACAAGAACACCAAGGTCCCTGTTCTGGACCAGGTACCGAAGCCTGCAAGTAGGCTAGGTTCTGCACGGCCGAGGAGACAGAGGGGCTTCAGCCCCACACTGGCCCTCCATGCCAGAGTCCCCAGAACCCCCCCTGGGATCCCATGTCATCTGTCTGTGACTGTCACTTTCTTCCTTGCACCCAAATCAAGTCCAGTCGTCCTGGGAAGAAACAAGCTACGCTCATACCTCCCCCATGCCTCTGCGGGACAGCTCCCCTGTATGCCCTCCTTAAGCAAGACAGGCCTTGCACCTGCGCAGTGGGATTGTGCATGTGAGCTGGGCCTCCTGCGATTGCCCAGATTCTCCAGCCCAAGCCCACTGTCTGCTGAGGAAGCCCACGCTGCCCTACCCAGGGTGATCCACGCACGGGTGCCACTCTGACCCCCATGGTCATCGCTGGTATTCTTGGTGCATTAGTATTATTACAGCTATCTGAACAACACAGATATTTCCAAGTATCTGTAGATTTCGTACAAAAACCTCTACAAGTGTGTAGATCTAGAACAGTTTTATGTGATTTAAAAAATCGAACACTTTTAGGAAAGGTCACTTTCCAACGCCTCTCCTGTGTTTGGGCGTATGTGTGTACTGCGCACATGGTTGCACTGTGCACATGTGTGCATCTGTGTACACGTGCATGTGCCAGGCCTGTGCACAGTAATTAAGCTAAGTTACATAAGCTGGTTCTAAGAAGCCTTTTATTACAGTGTCTACTTCCAAAACGTGTTAATATATAAGCACCATTCGGATGAAGACATGGGCCATTTCTAGCCCAATTATCTTTTCTGATTTTTTATTTTGGAAATAACCTGACTTAGAAAATCTTCAGAAGTAGCACAAAGAACTCCTACATGTGCCTCACTCCCTTTCTCCATGAGCCTTTAGCCTGGGTTAGCTTATCATTCTCTCTCTTATTACTGTTATTATTTTCCTGAATTACTGGAGAGCCAGTTCCTGTCCCTGCCTGTGTTCCTAAACACTTCCCTGTATTTTTCCTACACAATAAGAACTGTCTTCCACCTTATCACATCCAGCCATGAAAATCAGGAAGTTAACGTTGATAAAATGCTCCCATCAAGTCCTTGGGCTCCATTCCAATTTCTCCAACAGTCTTGTTTGTGTATGACACAAACAAATGATTTCTATAGTTGTGTAAAATATAAATGATTTCCCTCCTCTGAGCCCCAGTTCACCCCAAATCACGTGGTGGCACATGTATTTGTCACATCTATTTAGTTCCCTTGAGCTGGGTCACTGGTCGGTCCGTCTCTTTCCCTCCCCCCGACCTTAGTGGCTTTGAAGAGAACAGGCTCATATGTCTGCCAACTGTCTCCTGTTCTCCTGTCTCCTGGTATTTCCACGTGACAAGGCACAGGGCCTGACTCTTCTTCAGGCCTCCCCTGGCCGTACCTCAGGAGCTGCATGGATCTCTCTGCTCCACACTGGCAAAATCAGCTTTGAGCACAGGGCTGAGGTTCTGCTGGGCTTCTTCCTCCCAACGGTGCTGCTACTGTTCCTGTGATCTCAGTGGTGGGGATGAGCTCTGGGGTAGAATGCTTGCGTAGCACGTGCCTGGCCCTGGGTTTAGTTCTTAGCACTACAAAGAAAATTGAAATTCAAAAACAAACTTGTCCTGAATATACTTGAGGCTGTCTAAAAATCCTGTCCCTTCTCAGATGTTTGCCCTCCTGGGTTTCATGTTCATGGGTCCATGGGTGATGCTTGTGTGAATCAGTTATTGCCATAAGGCTGCTAAATAGTGATTTCCATTCATGTCGTTCCTTTGACAGCTACCAATTGGCATCCAGTGTGGAAGCGCTTTCCCTGCCTGTTTATTTATATCAGGGTAGACTTTTGAATTCTTATGTAATTCAGTGGGTGATGACTGTTTCAATTGTTCACTTTGTTGTTCCTCTAGCTGCTCCTTTCAGCTGTCCTTGCCTTGGTCCCTGCATCCTTTGACAGATTATCATTATTTTTTGGACACTTTCTGACTTTCGGACACAAAAGCAGTTTCTGGTAGCTCTGGATCCTAGAGCCCACCACCATTCTCATGAGTGGGGAACCGTGTCTACCAGCTGAGTTCTGAGTAACAGGGACACATCCCCACTTGTGGGTCCTCTCCAGAGACATAGTAGGAAAGATGTGTGTGTGTGTGTGTGTGTCCCTGCGCACGTGTGTGTACTTAGTGTATGCACCTTCCCACCTGAACCCAACACCAGAGCCCACTCAGCTTCCTTCCCTCAGTGTCTGCAGCGCCTCTTCCCACAGCTGCCCCTTTCTAGGCACTGGTCTGACCTCCAAGGGCTGCTGCAGTGTCTCACCACAGCCTCGCCCCTACAGCTCTGCGTCCTGACCTCCTAACCTCCCCACCTGTGCTCCAGCTTCCAGGGGACACAGAAGGGAGGGGGACAGTGCCTGGGAGAGAAGAGAAGGGAAGAGAGCAGGAGAGAAGGGAGGGACGAGCTGTCTCTTTATGGGAGATGAAGTGAAGGCATGGACTGTTTTCTTTCTCAATACTTCTGGAGCCTTTTGCTATTGTTGCTTCTGGTGCCTTTTTGTTGTTTGCGGGACCAGGGATCAAACTTGCAGTACCACTTGAGCTAAATGCGTAGCCTGCTGCTTCATTTTTGTGGAGTCGTCTGTGTTGCAGTACTGGGATTGAGCCCAGGCACTGCTGAGCTGCATCTCCAGCCTTTTTTATTTTGTGATGGAGTTTTGCTGAGTTGCCCAGGTAGGCCTTGTACTTGTAATGCTCCTGCCTCAGCCTCCCTACCAGTTGAGGTAACAGATCTGTACCCCTTATCTCATCTGGTTTGTAAATGCTTTTTCATTTAAAACAAAGGCCAGCTGAACATTCTGGAGCAGCTGGGCAGGGGGCACAGCTCCTACCCTGCTGCCCAGGCTGGTTTCCTTCCTGGTGCCCAGACCAATTTCAGTTCTGTATTTAGAGATGGCAGACGGTGCTGTCATTAAAATCACTCTCTGGGAAGCCAGCCAGTCCAGCTCCCTGCGTGCCCCTCCTGAGTCAGCCAGGCAGCCCAGGACTATCTAGAGATGCAGCACCTCTTGGGGTGCAGCGCCCCGACCTCCAGCAGTCTGGACACCAGCCAACCTTGTCTTCAAGATCCTGGAGCCCTTCTTTCTTCCTTAACTTTGAGAGCTACGGCCCATTCCCTCCCTGGCTTCCTACCTTTCCCTGAAGCTGGTGGAGGAAGCAGGCCCAGAAACCATAACCCTGAGGCAGAATGAGCTGTTGATGCTAAAATGGGCTCCATGAAGCACAGTCTGCGGGCACTTTGCAGAAATTATCTTTCTGAAAAACACCTGGAATTTTCCACAGATCTGGAGATTGAATGGAAGACAGGAGAGACGGGGTTGTCATTTGACAAAACTTAACTCCTACATCCTTTCCTTCGGCGTGACTTTTGCTTCTGAAATGAACTTCATGTCCACTCTACTGATCCAGAAAACCCAAAGGGAGGTCCACTCTGTCCAGGGCTGTCTGGAATTAACAAGCTTAATGTCAGAAATTCTCTTGTTTGTTTTTTCAGTATGGAGCTGCTGATATATGTCCTAGTTACCTGCTAAAGTGAGGAGCCAGGTGTGGTGGCGCATGCCTGTAATACTTATACTCTGGAGGTTGAGACAGAGGAGCAATGAAAACTCAAGGCCAGCCTGAATTATGTAGTGAGACCCTGACTCAGAGCGACCAATAAGTAAGAGGAAGGAATTCATCACTGGCAAGTGGGACAGTGGTTGCAGCGCAGAAATCCCCCTGTCCAGGATCCCCTGGGGACCGTCAGGAACACTGGGGGGTTGCAGTAGTGGCACACAGATAACGCAGGCCTTCTCAGGCTCCTTCTCTATTTCAACATGACTTGATAACTATTTTCAGGAAGGTTGCACTGCAGAAAGAGGAACTAAGTCTGGTGGCCTAGAGAGTTGGGAATCCAGGCTGCCTCCACTCTGAGGAGAGGGGCTCTCCTGAACCCAGCGTATTGTTCCCACTGACACTCTCTGTTCCTTGACCCTGCCGAGAAGAGCATCTTCTCTTTGTAGCCCTCCGGCCCAGAACAGGCACCCCGTAACCTCTGTTTATAAATCGCCTGGCCAGTGGTATGCAGTTAGATCACCAGCCAGCAGGTTAAGGACAGCATCAGAAAAGGACCTGTGATCCTCTGCAGGGAGCCTCACCTCACAGGTGACCTGCAGGAAGCAGCTGTCCCCACAGGCAGAAAAAATGGGACGCCAACAATTTTATTCCCTGGGGTGTGGGATTTGGAACAGAGTCTCACTGTGTAGCGGAGGCTGGTCCCAGACTCATCCTCAGCCTTCCAAGAGCTGGGGAGCCTAGGGGTACGGGGTTGGCATATAGTGAGGTTCTTCCTGCCATCCCCCAACCTGCCGCGGGGTGATGTGTGGCAGATATAGCGAGGGCCCAGCTCAGGTCTTGCTTCCTGTTCTAGAGACCTCATTGAATCCTAACCAGCTCGCCAGGCTCCAAATCTCACTGATACATCAATGTAGGGATTAAGTGTTCAATACATGGACAGGAGAGGGGACATGTCAAACCCACAAGAGTGCAGGCTGGCCACAGTTTCCTCTCAGCCCTGGCCATTACTAGCTAGCCTCTCTGGCCATCCAGACAGGCTACTCCATCCTTTTTGCTTGTTTGAGACAGGATCTCATTATGTAGTTCAGGCTGCCTCTGCACTTACTACCTAGTCAAGGCTGACCTTGAACTCAAGCAATCCTCCTTCCTCAGCCTCCTGGGTCCTGGGATTACAGGTGGGTTCTACCACAGCAGGCTGCTCCTCTAATCCTGAGGTTAGAACTCAACCCTGAGTTCTTTCTTCCTGAGAACCTGGGTGCCCTGGCCTCTGAATATCCGAAATGGAGTGCCCTGCACCTGCCTTGCTCCATGCCCGTTGTTTTTTCTTCCACATTTTACATCTCTGAAATCAAACATATCTATGATCGATAGCTTAGCACAGGTTAGGTTTCAGCTTTTTAGTGACACGTATATGTATCTTAGCATCTCTGCTCCTTAAGTCCCCAAATCTCACGTGTTCCTCCCACATCCTCTGGCTGATCATCCATTCCAGACTCCACACGTGTTGTTCCCCTTGACTTATTTTGTGTTTCCATTTCCCTTTTCCACGTGGCCAGTGGCACATCGCCTGTTAGCTGTGAGCTCTGTGGCAGGGTGATGTTCACCCATGGCTGCTCCGACTGACTCAAGGTTAGCTCTCCCGTCTCCATGTCCAGTTGTCCTTGTTATTCTGCGCGGGTTTGGTTTTGAACCTCGTGGTGAGACTTCTTAGAAGGCATTGGCCCAACTGCTGCTGCAGCTGCTACTCAGGTATTTCTAGTTTAACAGAGCTTGAGAGAAACTGCTTGGTGTGGGGCTTTATGAAACAAGGGAACCACTGAAAAGCCAGTAAACAAACCTTTGTGTTAAACGCCAGAGAGATTCAGCTGTTTAGCTGAATAGCTAAAGCCACACAATGCACACATACACTCACACACATCCACACCTACACACACACATTCCTGTGCACAGATTTACATGTGTGTATATGGGCACACAGCTACTTCTAGACAGACAGACAGAGCAACCAAAAAATGAGCCCAGGCAGACAGTGTGGAGACCCACATACAGGTGTGCCGGTGTTCTCACTGCAGTTCTGGGGACTGAGTCTTGACCCTGGATGAGCATCCACTCCTCCCACCTCCAGTCTTGAGAGCCTGAGGCAAGTGCACGGCTCCTTCTCCTAGGTCCCAGACTGGAGCGAGCAGCAACAGGCTTGACAAGCGGTGTGTCTCCTCGCCTTCAGGAGGAGGGTAGCTGGTCATATCTCAGGAAACAGCTGGACCTTGAGGGACTTGGAGGTTGTGTTCCTTTAAGACCAGGGAAACCCCGCCCAGAGGGGGAGCACTTTGGTTGTATATTCGTTTACTTAGGGGCAGCTGCAACCTTTGTTTTGGTCCAAAGACAGGCCAGGGGGCAGGGTCTTTAGGGGGTCTTGGAGGGGGCGGGGAATGAGGGTGGGGCCTTAGTGGGCGGGGTCTTGGCAAGGGCGGGACTTTCTGTTTAGGGAAGATTTTCAGAGTTGGGAGACCTGCCCCAGAACATTAGAATAGCCAGAAGAATTACCCCTAGCTTCAACAACAGAGGTACAAACCGGAGATTTCTATGCTGCCTGCACCACTTTCTGAGTTTTGAGAAAAACTGAATTACAACATGTTTTTTTAAAAAATTGCCAAAATACATTTTTCCTGAGTTTAAAATCAGTGGTTTGGACCTAGAGGTGTAGCTCAGCAGCACAGCTCCTATCTGACATGCACAGAGCCCTGGCTTCCATCCTTATACTGTGAGATTAATAAGTAATTGATTTTAGAGTGCTGGGGCATAGCTCAGTGGTAAATTGGTGTGCTTTGCCTGCCAAAACTGAGCTCAGTACCCAATACCAATAAATAAAATAATAATTGATTTTTTTTTTTTTGAGACAGGGTCTCGCTTTGTAGTTCGGGCTGGCACTGAGCTCACTATGTAGCCCAAGCAAGCCTCGAACTCAGCAATCTTCCTGTCTCTGCCTCCCAAGTGCTGGGATTACAGGCGTGAGCCACCACGCCCGGCACTGTGGTATACGGTATTGATTGCTGGTGGGCGTGAGTCTCCATGCCCAGCATTGTATGTGGTTTCCGGGGATCGAACTCAGGACCTTGTGCTTGCGAGGCAGGCGCCAGAACCACTGAGCTAATCCTCTGGCCTGGTAATTTCTTTTTTTAAAAAAATCTATTTCTTAATTTTACATAATGAAAAATGCACCATTTTGTATAGTGAAGGCTGAAGAATAAACACTATCTTTGAAAACCATCCTGCTGGCCCGTTTTGCAGACGGGCCTCAAGGGCTGCTGACCACAGGATGTGGGGTGCAGGCATCAGAGCCCGAGGCTTTTTCTGGATCAGGGTCAGTCCCTGGGCCTGGCTGGTCCCTCCTGCAGGTGGGCGGGTGACATTCCGGTCAGTTGACATGTGCTCGTGTTTGGGGCTCTGTCCGCAGGCCTCGGAAGGCGTCCCTGTCCGGTACTTCACCAAACTGGATCAGCTCATTGAGTTCTACAAGAAGGAGAACATGGGGCTAGTGACCCACCTGCAGTACCCTGTGCCACTGGAGGAGGAAGATGCCGGTGACGACCCTGAGGAGGACACAGGTAAGAAGGGAGGAAGATGGCAGGACACTGTGGGTGCCCAGGGGTTGCAGATGAGAGTCCTGTTAGAGGGAGACAGCGAGGCTGCTGGTGGAGGACAGTGTAGGAACTCAGGTCTGACGGGACACAGGCCGACGGGGCTGCAGTTCCTGCTCTGCAGCCTGTTAGCTTTGCTGTCTTGGCGAAGTGATTTCGCCTCTCCGAACCCCAAGCACCTTCAGAGATAATAGAGACAGCACCATATCTATCTACCTCTCCTGGTGTCACCAGATCGCATGGGCCAGAGAAGGCAATGAATGCCCAGAGCCCAGTACACACAGTAGGCACTCGATAAAAGTAGTTCCCACCATCGTCAGCACTGCAGTTTCCCCGCAGGGACAGTAGGGGAGAGCCTCGCACCTAGAAGGAAGGGGTTTCTTTATGTCATCGTGAAAAGGGAGGGACAAAGGTCCATCTGCTAAAAATATGTTGAAAAGAAAGCCTGCAATGGTGGTGCATACCTATAACCCCAGCACTCTGGGAGGCTGAGGCAGGAGGACTGCAAGTTCAAGCCCAGTGTGGCACTTAGCAGAGGCCCTGTATCAAAATTTTAAAATTAATAAGTAAAAGGCTGGGGGTGAGGGGAGCTCAGTGAGAAGGTCTTGGATTTAATCTCCAGTACCAAAAAAAAAGCCCTAAAGTGTGTGAGACTCAGGCCCGCCCTTTACACCACATGGGAACAAAGGCCCCGGAAGTGAGTCACAGAAAAAACTGCAGAAAGAACACTCACCTGCAGGGGCATCTTCCTCTCCCCTGAGAGTTCATTTCCTAAAAGGAAAAGTGAGATTCCTTCTTCGCTGCCCCTCCGCTGGCCAGGGCTTTTCCAGCAGGCAGCCCAGAGGAGATAAGATCAGGAACACTAAGCTCCCTGGCCAGGCTCCTACCTGCCCATCCTGGGCACTGCTGCTAGCCCCACAGGGCTCTCTTCAGCCTGCCAGTGGGCAGGCTTGTGTCTTACCAGTCCCACTTCCGCCCTCCCTGCACACCCTCTTTTCGTGGCTGCATAGCTCCTTAAGGATAGACTGGCAGCTGCCTCCCCAGGAAGAGAGCGAGCTCTGCAGGGCTGGCAGGGGACCCAGGCAGGCCATGTCCTTGTGCCCTCCCCGGCTGGACGAAGGGGTGTTCTCAGGCACTAAGAAGGTCCAGCAGGCATAACCAAAGCTGAGGTGTCTGTAGTCACCTCCCACAGTGGTGCCCCACTGTGCGCAGGGACTTCAGGCTGTGTGGTGGCTTTGGCCCTGACCTTGACCTTGAGATGCTGTCCTCAAGCAGTGCTTTCTACATATCCTATCCTAGCGGGCCTCAGGCACCCACCCCAGTTTGCTGTGCCCCTCGTGGGTGCTGTCCGGAGATAGATCTGACCAACATACTTCCGGTAAAGGCTGGAAACAAAGAGAGCCCCAGTCTTGTGACCACCAGCTTCACTTCCCTAAAGAGGTTTGGGCAACCAGACGTTCAACTCAGGTCTTCCTGAGGGGCTGCCCAGTCCCCGGGCTAAAAACTCACTCACATCTGTGTCCGGAACCCAGAGCAAGAGAGGAAGTGAAATGTGTGCCCGCTAAAGAGAGAAAGTCTTCAACAGTGCTGTTGCAAAGGATTATGGGGCTCACTCCACGTGAGAAAGGGCTTAAGGAAGGAGTGGCCTTTGCCTGTGTGTGGTAGATGCAGTAAAGAAATTCTAACAGAAGTGGGCAGTGTGTTCCAGGCTGTCCTTGAACTTGCTGAGCAGCCCAACCTGGCTTTGAATGCTGTGATTTGCCTGCCTCAGCCTCCTGGGTGCTGAGATTGCAGCTGTTCCCACACCACCCAGCAGCTCCCTCACTTTTAAAAATTTGTCTCTGGGCTAGAGATTTAGCTCAGTGGTTCCAGTGCCTGCCTAGCAAGTGCAAGGTCCCTGGTTTGATCCTGGTGACCACAAACAACAATACTTGGTGTGGTGACTCACGCCCACTGGCAATCAGTACCACAAACCACAATGCCGGGCGTGGTGGCTCACGCCTGTAATCCCAGCACTCAGAAGAAAGAGGCAGGAGGATTGCTGAGTTTGAGGCTTGCCTGGGAAGCGAGAACCTGTATCAAAAAAAAAAGAATGTCTCTGAGGCTAGAGAGAAGGTGCAGAGCGAGAGGCTGGGCAATGCAGGGGCAAATGGCCAGACCTCTTGCCTTCCCATGCCAGCCTCCCTCTCGGGCTGTGACCCCAGAGACCCAGGCCAGGGTTGGTCTGTCCACAGTTGGCAGCCCTGCAGGCCACCCTGACCCAGTGCCCACCAGAGCCACCTGACCCCAGCAGAGTCCCGCAGTGGCCCCAGGTGCAAGGATCTGGAGAGCCAGGTCTGTGCAAAGGGGCTTCTGGCCAGTCCTGAGTCTGTGAGGAAGTGGGCCCAGGAAGGCACAGCAGCCAGAGACCCAGATCTGGGACCTGTGGCAAGGTGTGTGGGGCCTGTGGTACCCAGAGCACCTCGCTAATGGCTCCTTGTTCTTCTGGGTAGAAAGCATCACGTCTCCACCCGAGCTGCCACCCAGAAACATCCCTTTCTCCACTGCGCCCTGTGAGACCAAGGAGCTTCCAGGGCCAGCTGAGAACCCCAGAGCGCCCGAGGCCAGCCGGCCCTGCCTCTCTGAGACACTATTTCAGCGGCTACAGACCATGGACACCAGCGGGTGAGTCCCCCCACCTGGAGGGCACCCTCCGAACCAACCCAGTGCCAGGCACACCTGGGCCCATAATGCTCCAAGGAGCAGGTGGCCATCAGTCCAAGGCACAGTGATTCTGTACCTGCAAGCAATATTTGTGAAATATTTTATTAATTGCCAGGTTGCAAACCATTGTGTCTCTAGCCTATATTATCTCCCCCCCAAGTTATTTTGTTCTTTGTCTATTTTCCTGTCAGTCTCAATCTTTTTCTTATCAAGTTGTATGGTTTTCTTAAAAGTAGTACAATAAAAAATCAAGTGGCTGGGCGTGGTGGCTCACACCTGTAATCCCAGCACTCAGGAGGCAGAGACAGGAGGATTGCTGAGTTTGAGGCTTGCCTAGGCTACAGAGTGAGCTCAGAGCCAGCCTGAACTACAAAGAAAGACCCTGTCTCAAAAAAAAAAACAAAAAAACAAGGCCGGAGGGTTAGCTCAGTGGTTCCAGCGCCTGCCTCGCAAGCGCAAGGACCTGAGTTCGATCTCGGTTACCACATATAATGCTGGGC
>PVIC010003791.1:29622-66687 GCA_004025085.1 Thryonomys swinderianus | reverse complement strand
GCTAGAGCCCAGTTTTTCCAGCAACATTTGTTAAAGAGGCTGTCTTTCTTCCATTGGGGATGTTTGGCTCCTTTGTCAAAGATAAGGTGGCTTAGTGTATCTGGAGTTGTTTCTGGGTCTTCTAATCTATTCCACTGGTCCTCGGGTCTGTTACTTTGCCAGTACCATGCAGTTTTTATCACGGCAGCTTTATAGTAGATCTGTCTGAAGAAGGAGTGGCTCAGAAGGGCGCTGGCACTTGGCCGTTGGAAGACCGGGGAATGCTGGTGGCCAGGCTCTCACCCAGGCCAGAGTTGGCTGCTGAACGTGAGGGACTCATGGTCAGCTCCTCTACAGGGATGGTGCTGGTGTCCAACAGGCAGGGGACTGTGCCATTCAGTTTCTCCAGCAGCATCTGGGTCGCAGGCATATCCTTAAAGGGGACATGGCCATTGGCCAGTTCACAAGCTGTGATTCCCACACTGTAGATATCAGACTTGGCATCATAACCCTGAAGATTCTGCTGGAGGACTTCTGGGCTGAGCCACGGCAGAACCTTGATACTGTACTTGGGAAAATCATGGACCACACGCTGTCGCTGCCCATGACTGATCATGCTGAGGTTGCTGCGTAAACCAGACAAGTAGACCTTTCCATCCACAGAGATCAGAATGTGGCTTGATTTGACACTCCTGTGGACATAACCCATGTGATGGATATAGTCCAGGGCCTTTAGAACCCCCTGCAGGATATAAGCAATTGCCAGTTCATTCATACCATCCATGAAGTGTGTACCAATGAGATCCTTTGCAGAGCCATATGCCATGAATGATGTGACAACCCACAGTTCATTGTCTGCAATAAAGGTGGCTCGATATGGCACGATATTTGGATGGCTGAAAAGTTTAGAGACATGAAGCTCCCCCTGCAAGAATGTCACCATCTCATTGGAACAAGCTTCTAGGTTAATTCTGCGTACTGTCACATACTCTCCTGTTGGTTTGTACCTTGCTAGATTAACTATCATCAGGTCCTCAAATCCTTTGCCTATAACACTGAGCAGCTCATAACACCCTCTCTCTGGCAGGAAGCAACTCATGTTCTCTTGTTTAGAGAAGGATGCTATCGACTCTGAGCTCGCCTCATTGGGCTCCAAATAGTTCCAAATCTCTTAAGCCCTCAACAATGAACTTTTCCGAGACCCACCGAAGAAAAGACATGAGTTCCTAATGTGCAGACCTTTCTTCAAGCTCAAAAACTTAAGCCTGGTCCTGCAGTTACCGCGCAGCTCCGGTTTCGGCTCCGCCTCCTCAACTCTGTCTGAGCTCTCACTTTTTAAATAAAGTAGGAGTGTTATCCTGAAACTCTTCCTCTAGTGGAACCAGGTCCATGGCACTGATTTTATTATGGCCCAACGTGTATAGTTTTGCACTAGACTAGGAAAACCCTTTAACTCAATTATATCTGAATTACAAAGCTATTTATTATGTGTTCATGTACCATTTGACTATTTGATTCTTGTTTGGACAATATTTTTTGTCAATTCTTTTTGGGAAAAACAAGAGGAATAGTAGGAAAAAACACAGGTTCCAACCCTTAGGCAGAAATCAGTTCAAATCTCAAGTATGGCACTTAAAATCTGGGTGTCGTTGGGCAAAGACACTCAGATTTCTCATCTGTCAAATAAAATTAGCATTATTATTGATTTAATAAAAGTATGAAGAATTTTTTTTTAATTTTGCTTTTAAGGCATATGTATATGATGACTCAACTACAAATTGTTCAACAAAGATAGTATTAATAAATTAAGAATTATGAAAAGAGTTAATAACTAAAGAATAAATCAATCATTGGCTTCATTCAAGACATGAAAAGAGCTTTCTGACTGTGTGAGAAATTCTTTCCAGGGTCAAAATAAGGCTTTTTGACTGGTAGTTCTGTGAACATATTGAAATAATTTCTACAAAACATATATTTTCTCTTAGTACAAACAAAGCTATTTTAGGCAACTCAACTAAAAGGCAAAAGACAAGAAATATGTTCCACTCCACCTGGTTTGCTTCAGTAAGAAAGTGGTTACATGCACTGCAGTTAACAGTGAAGTGTGAGCTCAGATATCAGACACACCTGGTTTGCTGTGCTACTCCAGTTTCAGGTGATGGAGACGTGGAAGAGCCACATGCCTAGAACTTACTTTATGACTTATTTAGGAAACAATGAAAACAAATTAAAACCTTACATAACCAGGGAGTTAGCTCAGTGGTGCCACACCTGCTTGGCAAACACAAGGTCCTGAGTTTGATCCTGGTACAAAAAAAAAAAAAAGACAACAGCCTCACATAAAACAGGTACAAAATAATTAGGTGTGAATAGTTAGACATTGAAGTTGTATCATATTAGCAGTCAGTCTATCACCTGAATGTCTTGGAATTTTCTGGACTGTGATTTTTCTCACTGAAGATGAAGAGTAACAGTGTCCATCTCATAGGGCTGTTGTATGAATTCAATGATATGATACATGAAACATGCCGGAAGTCCCCCTGGAGTCTTTGGAAGTGAGGCAGTCACAGCTGCGCTCAGACCGGAAGCTTTCGTGCAGGAGAGGACCAGGCACCAGAGTCCCTGATGACTGTGGACACCCATGAGCATGCTCCTTGATGCTTGAGATGGCCACACAGGTCAGTGGCTCTAAGCAATGACCAATATTGTCTGGGTTTCTGTGGACCACGAATCTGAGAACAAGATCACTGGATATTTCTCACAAGTGGCGGTTAACATGTCAACCAAAATGGCAGCTAGTAAAGCCCCAGTGGGCTGACAGATCTGCTTCAGAGACAGCTTCCTCACAGGAGTGCCAAGTGGGTGCCAGTGAGGCTTCTGTGCCTTGGACACTCTCCTCACTGGCATGAAATACCCGCTTCCCACAAATTAAAGGATGAAAGGTTTTTTGGCTCCACCGTCCTGAGGGAAAGGCCTTCCCCCATGGCGGCCGGAAGTACAGAGCAACATGAGGAGACAACAAGAGCACAGCCTTCCAGGTCACGCCCAGTCACCACCTCCTCTCACCAGGTGACCGCACCGCTAAACATCATATCCAGCTCTGAGTATTAATCCACTGATTAATCCCAAGATGCAATCATCTCCCAGAAGTTCCCCCTCTGCACATGAATCTTTGGGCACATTCCAGAACTATACTATAACATGTCAGTGTCTCTCTTGGATGTTTGAAGGTCAATTTCCTTCAGAATAATTGAGCCAAGAGAAAATAAGCCAAAGTGAAAATGTCTTTTGTGGCCTAGTCTCCTAAGTTGTACGTGATCATTTCCACCATGTCCCGGTCCTATTCAAGAGTAGTGTATAGAACATGGGAGGCTGAGCCAGGCGAATCACAAGTGCAAGCCCAGCCAGGGACAAGGTAGACCTTGGAGGATGGGGAACAGCTCACTATCAAGGCCCTGTGTCCAATCCCCAGTACAAAAACAAGCCAACACGGAAAGATTCTAAGTAGTAGGGGCCAGGATTACCAGGTTACCCAAGGAGGCCAGCTGCTGAGCTGTTACCTACCTGGAAATGAATCCCAAAACATCTTTTTGCGAAGTCTGTAACTCCTTCATGTAAGAAATATGGCAAAAGACAAAGCTGAAGATGTCACACTATCTGACCTCAAAATATGCTACGAATCTATACTAACCACAACAGCAGGGTTCTGATATAAAGACGGGCACATAGAGCAGTGGAACAGACAAGAACTCAGAAACAAATCCACATGCCATCACCAATTGATCTTTCTCAGGGGCATCAAGACCTGCTGAGAGAGGACAGTCCCTTTAATGAGGGATGCCGGGGACAGTAAGTACCCGTGGGCAGGTGGGTAAGAGACCCTCACCTGTCACTAAAAACAAAAACACACTCCAAACAGACAGGAGACTGAAGGCATGATCTGAAACTGTGGAACTACTAGAAGAAATCATTTCAACATTTCAAGACATTGATATAAACAATGATTTTTTTATGAGATTCCAAAAACACAGGCAACAAAATAAAAAGTAGACAAATAGGATTATATCAAATTAAGAAACAACGTTTCTTAAAGGAGTGAAAAAAAGAACCTATGGAATGGGAGAAAATATTTGGAAACTATTCACCTAACAGTCAACTAATATCCAGCACGTATAAGCGATTCAGAAGCCGAAGCAGAAAGCAATCAAATAAAAATAGGCAAATAATCTGAATAAACATTTATCTAAAGAAGATATACAAATTGCTAATAGATACACTAAGAATGTGCACTGTCTCTCATCATTTGAGAAATGCAAATCAAAATTTAGTGAGTTATCATCCAACTCCAGATAAAATAAGTATTAAATAAATAAAAAGAGGGCTGGCAAGGATTTGGGAGAGGTCCTCTCGTACTTTTAGTGGAAATGTAAATTAGCCATAATGAGAAACACTAAAAAATACATGTGTCATATGTTCCAATTATCTAACTTCTGGGTGAATATCCAAAGAAAATGAAACCACACATTAGAGAGATACCCTGCAACCCCACGTTCACCCTACCTGCAACTGCTGAAATACGGAATCAGCCCAGGTGCCCACGACAGAGGCGTGGATGAAGGAACTGTCATAGGCAATGGAGTATGACTGAACCATAAAGAAGAGTGAAATACCAGTGTCTGCAGGAGAGCAGATAGAAACAGAAGATGTGATGCTCCTGGATGCAGTGGACACAAAAATGGAAGGGTTTCATGTTCCTTCTTGTGTGGGAGCTTTTCAAAGCCCACCCAAAAGTAGAATAATGATTTTAAAGGCTGATGAAGGGTGGGGTGGGAAAGGCCCCCTGGATCTGAGCAGTGGGGTAGGAAAGGGTAGCTGGAGCATCACACTAACTCTGCTGGAATTAATATATGTTAAAAAGAAGGGGGGGAGGAAGAAATAACAAATTTGTGAAATATATAGCTGAAATTAAAATTAAAACAAAACCGCTGGGCATGCTGGCTCACGCCTGTCATCCCAGCACTCAGGAGGCAGAGAGCAGGAGGATTGCTGTGAGCTCGAGGCTTGCCTGGGCTCCATAGTGAGCTCAGGGCCAGCCTGAACTACAAAGATGATAGATAGATAGATGATAGAGAGAGAGAAGATGATAGATAGATAGATGAGAGAGAGAGAGAGAGAGAGAGAGAGATGATAGATAGATGATGGATGGATGGAAAAAACACAACCAATACTGCCTATAGGTTTTTTTAAAGACAAATGCAGTTTGATCTTGTCTGCAAAGAGTGTTATTCTTGTGAATAATGGGAAGTTTGGTTTTAAGTAAGATATAAAAGTTAGAAGTATATATGTTTCCTAAAGGGTGCACGTGCTTCTGCAACAGTCCCTTCAGAAATTTTATTTTCTTGCAAATTTTGCAAAGATATATTTGATCTTCTTACTCTCTGACTCAAGGCCTTCTAAGACATCCAGTCACTCTCAGAGTAAAGCTCATGCTCCTGAGCCGGGGCCCTGTCCAGACCTCTTCCCCACTCCTCCTCCGCTCACTCGCTGTTCCTGAGCCACCACGGTCTCCACGGTTCCTGAGCTCTGTCAAGTCACAGGAGCAGCCTCTGCAATTTTCACTTCTTCGTGCAGAGCAGCCCTCACCCCGTACTGAGGCCTCTCTTCACTGAGCTTCTATTCAGGGGACCTCAGTGGGCCTCGTCTGACCTCCAGCTGTGAGCCCTCTCCCCTGTCCCTCTCTGTCCCTTCATCCTACTCAGCTTTTTTGTCTATATAACTTTAAATTATCTGTCAGCTAGTTAATATGTGAATGTAAGCACCAAGACAATAGTGACTTCCTTTGTTCATGAATCTCCAGGACAGCATCTGTCACCTGGTCAGTGTGCATTCATCAAACGTGTAGCGATATGCAGAGAAATACTTTGCTGTGAGTCATGAGATGGGCTGTATGTACGAAGCTCTTCCTCGGCAGTTTAGAAACACACGGGATTGATAGAATCTGGGAGGGTCGGATATGGGGTTGCGTGGGACTGAAGTGAAAGGCCTCATGGCTCTTGAGTGAATGTGGACAATCACCTATCACTCCATCACTGGTTAGCAGAGCCTGCCTCTTCCTCTCTTCTCCAAGGGAGTCCACAAAGTCCCTTGTAAAAAAAAGAGAATTGGGGCAGGGGGAGACTGTGAAGGTGCTGGATGAAGGTCTAGACCACTTACGGTGAGCCTTTCTTATGCTCTGTACTGCGGGGAGGGGTGTTCTACGGAGTTAAACCCTCAGCCTGCTGGCAGTCAGTGTCCATCAGATCAGAAGACGTGACTCAGCATGATCCCAGAGGGAGCCTGCAAGCCAAGATGCTCAGGGCTTCAGGCTTCCAGCCCCCAGAGGCTGAAGGGACCACTCAGTAGCACCTGACATTCACCAGTGTTTATGAACATCAACCAGAACAAAACAAGGTCAGCCCGACAGTCAGGCTGCTCAGGAGAGACACATGAAACAGAGAATCAATGAATCCGTGGCTATTCTTTCTTCGATCTTCCAGGGTAAATTATAGTATGAATTTGACTCTAGAATCTTTAGCTATGTTATCCACTTGAAATCAGGCTTCATTTTTTTTTTAAAGGGAAGGCACCTTGACCTCATTTTCCTTCTGTGTCTTCTTTGTTGCTCTGTTCTTTCTTCTGTGGAATAAAACTCGGTCCCATTTGCTGGCAGTTTTCCTAATCAAACCCACTGGAAAGAGGCCTCTGCACTGGTTGTCTCTGAATCCCTGTCAGTCCCCTTGTTAACAGTCTTGTCATGTCTGCGGGAAAATGTACTTCGAAGCCAAGAAGCAGTAACTTTCTTCTCTGCCCTCACTTGCAACAAAAGCCACTGCCAGGACCTCCCACAAGTTTTTCCAAATTTACCTGTATCATCCACCCAGTGATGCTAGAGAATGTGTCTTGAAAAGAAGAAAACCTTCCACATGAGGATTCTGTAGGACTCTCTCTCTCTCTTCATGATTTTTTTCCATGTGTTTCCCTCTCAGTAAAACTTGGTTTTGATGGAACCTACTATGTCTTTGTAAGTTTTCCCCCTTGCTCTGCAACTTTTCAATGTCAGAGTATGGTGAGGAAGGACAAGGAGCCACAGTACCCACCCTACAGTCAGCGTCACCCACCCTCATGGAGTCTCGTGGGCCCAGGGGCTTCTGCACAGCACATAGCAGAATCTGGTGGCACAAGTGACGGCTCTTGGCCAGGTCACACAGGCCCTGCATCAGCATGTCCTCCCAAGTCTTCCTCATGTGTACAGCCACTCACATTCACAGACAGAAGTTCTCTGAGTCTCCTGCTGGAGCAGGACAGACACCCATAGAGAAACACTTGCTGATGAGGCTTAGTGTTGCTCAGAGGTGAAACTCAGCCTGTGAACCCATCACTGAGGGGAGAAGTCCATAACCTGCTTTTATATTTTACCTGACTGAAGAGTCATGTCCCCAGATCTGTGAGAAAGAAAGTCTTTTCTAGGAAAAATTAAACAGAAACCCATAGTTAGCTATCAATTGCAGCATTTTTTTTTTGCTTTTTTTTTTTTTTTCTTTTTGGAGACAGGGTCTTGCTTTGTAGTTCAGGCTGGCCCTGAGCTCACTATGGTGCCCAGGCAAGCTGCCGCAAACTCAGCAATCCTCCCGTCTCTGCCTCCCGAGTGCTGGGATCACAGGCGTGAGCCACCACGCCCAGCATTATATGTGGTAACCGGGGATCGAACTCAGGTCCTTACGCTTGCAAGGCAGGCGCCGGAACCACTGAGCTAACCCTCCGGCCCTCAATTGCAGCATTTTAATAAAGTAGATGGTACTTGCTAAGTTCATCTTTTAGCTGTTTACCACTCAGCCTATAATTCGATAGAAAAGGGCTCTGACCATTGTCTACATTTATACAACAAGAATTATAATGACAAGCAAAACACATATGAGTACTCTGTCTCATGCATTAAGTTGTTTCTTAGACCCAGGTTTGGCCTTTCATGCAGGCTTCATTATCAAAATCACTACTATATGCTGAGTCAAAAAGATGACATATAATCAAGCATCCAATATGTGCCTGAATATAGCCACTGTACAAAGAAGGTCTGCAATGCTGTGTTTACCTCAAAAAGTATTTAAAAACATGAATTTCATAAAATCATCCAATAATTTCCTCACTCAGCCAGGCTAATTTTTTGCTTTCTTAGCATAATTTATTTCCAAAATCCTTCACTATTTTCTAAAATAGCTTCAGCCATTTTCAGCCACTTTTCTCCTATCTGTCATGTTCAAGAAGGATTCAATCTCTTTATGATTCAACTTATAGAAAACTTTCCTAAAAATCATGAATAATTTTCTAGAGTTGGCTTTAAAGAATTTTAAATAAATATAAAATATTGCCATTAAATTCTCCCTTCTCTTGAGAGTTATTTTTAAGTTTTGGAAACTGCTTATATTTTAAGATGTGTGTAAGAGGTAAGATTACCCAGTTATAGTTATGAGAGATACTCCACTTTGGGATGGCTATATTTTGTTATAGATCTTTTGCTAAATACCAGTCCCTTTAGCTGCTTGACAAATATTGAGTGAATTATTTAATTTTTTTCCTTTCTTCAGTAATTATTTATTGCACAAAACAGTTTTTGGCCAGTAGCCAAACTTGAGGTACTGCCTAGGTACATAAACTCAACAACATTTACCACGGGAAGTTCAGTATTATTTTATGCACATTGAATATATTTATAAGTTCCATCCTCTTGACAACCCTATAAACAGTATTGTTATCTCATCTCCACTTTAATGGCTATGGTCTTAAGGTAAGGAGGAGTTAAGAAACTTACCATCAAGTCCTTGTGG
Source organism: Thryonomys swinderianus (assembly GCA_004025085.1). Classification (NCBI taxonomy): domain Eukaryota; kingdom Metazoa; phylum Chordata; class Mammalia; order Rodentia; family Thryonomyidae; genus Thryonomys; species Thryonomys swinderianus. Next base: position 57,847 of record PVIC010003791.1, on the reverse strand, counting down.
TTAGAATGAGAAGAAGCTGGGGCCGGAGGAGGTGAGTACAGAGTAGTCTGATGCCTAAACCGATCTCTTACTCACTTACTATGCTGACTTTCTTCAACCAAGATGGACACGAATGTTGGATCAGACACGTTAGTGTCCTCATTATCACGTGGTAGAATACAATACATCAGGACAGAAGACCAGCTGGTTTACATGGCCACATGGATGAGTTTCATAGACAGAACATTCAGGGAAGAAGTCAGGTTCAAATGAGCACAAACTCTAAGACTTCATATCGAGGTTTCTCATCATCAACTCTTTGATATTTTGAGCCAGAAATTTCCTCAGTATGTGGCATTGCCCTGTGCACTGCTCGATGTTCAGTAGTGACCCTGAGCCCCACTTGCCAGATGCCAACAGGATCCTGTCCCACTGCACACTCTGACCACCAAAAATGTTTCTTGGCAGCTGAGGATGTTGGCAAAGGTCCTCTAGGGAATAAAAATCAACTTGGGGTAAAAAAAACACTGCTTTATAAGAAGCTTTTTAAAAATGTGTTAGACCCTCGCATAGTGAAGAGAGGTCCTTTGGGAAATGTTCTTGCTCTTGATTTCAGTAATGGTTGTGTTTAAAGTTCATATAACTGAACACCTAAGGTGTATAAATTTTCTTGCATGTGAGTCATACATACAATATTAAAATTGTAACAGAAGGGTTAGCTCAGTGGTTCCGGTGCCTGCCTCACAAGCACAAGGTCCTGAGTTCAATCCCCGGTAACCACATACAATGCTGAGCGTGGAGACTCATGCCCACCAACAATCAATACCACATAGCACAGTGCCGGGCGTGGTGGCTCATTCCTGTCATCCCAGCACTCAGGAGGCAGAGGCAGGAGGATTGCCGAGATCGAGGCTTGCCTGAGCTGCATAGTGAGCTCAGAGCCAGCCTGAACTACAAAGCGAGACCCTGTCTCAGAAAAAAAAAAATGGTAACAGGAAACACTGTAGTCTTAGGGGAGAGAGAAAAAATATGCCTCAGAACAGAGAAGAGGGAAACAATTCTCCAGAGGTGGGAAGGATCCAGAAGGCTTTCAGGAGGGTCTTGAGTGAGGACTGGACAGCAGAATCAGTGGAAGAGACAGGGCGCCACTCACAAGAGGTAGCCCGAGCATGAGGCAAGGAAGCCTGCATTTTATTAAGAACATTTCATCACATATGACTTTCCCACAAATATAAAGGGAATTTGAAAAGCACGCTGGTTAGGATGTAGGTCAGTGCTGTGTGCAGAGGGGAGGTAACAATCACCAGTTGGTAATGGTGAGAATTATGCCTTTGAAATTAAATAGAATAAAGAAACCATTGGACCTTTCAGCTCATTACCTCACTCTTGGAGAATTCCCCACTGTCATCCGTTCTTGCTATTTGTCCAGCCTCACTCTTTCCCAGGTGGATGATGCTTCCATTGCATTTTTTTCACGGCTCATCGAAATAGGAATAAAAATCTCCTGGGAAGATCCCCACTGTCTTTTCAGCCATCATTTTCTTTCAGGCTACTAATTACTGTTAGTGCATTATTCGTCATCATCCTTAATTGAGCATGAACAATGGCTCAACGCTGTAAAGGAAATGTTAACGGAGAGTCATTTTACCAAAGCCAGAGGCTGTGGAGCTGACTCAGAGGGAAGAAGAGTGAGAAGGATTCATCCAGGGAGAGGGTGACCACTTCAAAGCATGGAGCTGCAGCAGAGCCATGGTCACCCCTCTGGCCAGATGCCACCCCTACTGGAGGGCACTTTCCATTTGCATCTGGGACTGGGGGACGTACTAGATCCTAAACAGGCAGGCGCTTTATAGGCCGGACACTTCATGATACTTCATCATATTCTGTACAAAGAACTAAAAGTAGCAGCGATAAACCCTGAAGGCCAATGTTCACTCCTCAGTGGCCCCAGAATTCCCCTGCTAGAGTAGGTGAACATTGGGTGTTTTTCTGAGCAAACTGTCACAACTGAGATTACTAGCAATTAGTGGCAAGTCTTCACTCCCTCACATCTTCTGCATCAGAATAATTTTTAGCTACATGCAACTTTTAACTTAGCTATAGGTAAAAGAATGCTCAATGGAGAGTGACTTCAGTACAGATTTAGGCCTCAGTGGTCAGTAAATCCACAGCCAGGCCGCTCGGCAATCATCAGACTGTCCATGGCGTGAACACCATCTCCCAGAAGCCTCAGCAAGTTGGTGGTGCTTCTTTCACCATTACAAATTGGCTACAACTGTAGCTAGTACATCTTCAAAAGACAATACCCAAATGCGAAGGAAGAAAAAAACAAGAAGGTGGGTAAATAAAGTGCCCTATGTCCTGCCCATGATTTTATAAGGGTAAAATAGTTTCCCCAGAGCCAGAGATTTAGCTCAGTGGTTCCAGCACCTGCCTAGCAAGCACAAGGTCCCTGATTCAATCCCCAGTAACCACATACAACAATACAGGGTGTGGTGACTCACACCCACAAGCAGCAGTCAGTACCACACACCACAGCGCTGGACGTGGCAGCTCATGATTGTAATCCCAGCACTCAGGAGGCAGAAGCAGAAGGATTGCTGAGTTTGAGGCTTGCCTGCCCTACATAGTGAGCTCAGGGCCAAGCTGAATTACAAAGCAAGACCCTGTCTCAAAAAAAAAAAAAAAAAATTTTCCCAGAAGCTGTGTGCAGTGGCACATGCCTGTAATCACAGCACTGAGAGGTCTGGGCCAAAGAATTACAGACTCTAGTCATGCTTGGGCCCCAATGAGACCCTGTGTGGAAACAAAAAAATAAAAAGGGCTGGAGACAGAGCTCAGTGGTGGAGCCCTCGGGGTCTCATCCCTGGTGCCACGGGTTTCCCCAGAAGTTTCTTAAAGCATTTTAACTAAGACTGTCCTAGTTAGTCCACTAGCCAGAATGGAATGAGGTTTCCATGAGTACCTAAAATGAATCGCGATTCATTCCTGGGCTGAATGAAACTCGCTGTGACTGTCATAAACTCAATGGCCTTTCACCAAAATCAAGGAAGAAATCAGCAAGTATTCAAATAGCCCATCCAGTCTTGATTTTGCATTTATTCTCCCTGAAGAATCTCTAACCCACTTACATGTATGCTCTACAACAGACTGCTATTTCAGTTAGACACAAAGTTAAGAGCTCATAATGGATTATATATATATATATATATATATATATATATATACGTGTATCTATATATACATATATACATGTACATATATATCCCACTATATATAATATAGTATATATATTCCATTATATAATAATTCCATTATATATAATATACATTCCATTATATACTATATAATATATATTCCATTATGAATATATAATATATAATACATATTCCATTATGAATATATAATATATATGAATATGTGTGTACGTATATATGTGTGTGTATATACATACACATATATATACAGATAGATGATAGATAGATAGATAGATAGATAGATAGATAGATAGATAGATAGATAGATAGATAGATAGACAGATGATAGAGATAGATATATAGGCTATAATCTTTAAATATTCAAGGTAACCCCAGGGCCATTTTACATGGATCATTCTTTCAACAAATACTAAATTCCTTTATATGTTCAAGCACGTCTTTGCATGCTGAGGATATAGTAGTGAGCCAGAAAAAGAGAATTTCTTTTCCCCTGGAACATACATTCAATAGAGAGAATGGGCTTTAATCAAGAAAAAGCATACATTGCATATGAATTGTACTATATGCCATAGAGAATGGTGACTGCAGTTTTAACTGAGTGGGTGCAGGAAGCCTCAAGGAGAAGATGGCATTTGAGTAAAAAGAGAGTCAACCTGGGTGAAAAGTGGCCAGGTGAAAAGCTCTGAGGTGAGAGTGGCCCTGGCTTGACCACAGAGAGACTGTAGGAGGTCATTTGAGAGGACTAAGGAAGGAAGTCAGAGGGGTAAAGCAATGAGATTGTGTGTGGCTGTGTAGACTGATGTAAAGATTTCTTTCTCTTGCTTTAGGTGACTCAGGAATTGATTGGAGGAGACCTTGACTTTGCTTATATCTTAAAAGAATTACTCTCACTGCTTGGGGCAATAGGGACTCAACAGTAATCAGGTAAGAGAAAAATCAGGCAGGTGTATTAAGAGGGCACTGCAGTAATACAAGGAGATGGTTGAACCTGGAATGAGTTACTGGTGGTGGAGATTTGTATATGGGGAAGTGAGTGATCTGAGAATAAAAGATTCCAGTGGAATCCCAGGTTTTGTTGCTTTTCTTTACTGAAAAGGAATGATGTCAAGGAATAATATGGGGTGTGGCAGTCAGGGATTCAGTTGTGCACATATTAACCATGAAATGTTTATCAAACACCCATCACATGGAGGGTTGAGTGTATAGTTGGGTATGAGCCTAGAGCTCAAATATATACATGTGTATAGTATTTAAAGTTGTGAGATCCAGTGAAATCAAGTGCAAGACATCAGACAGAGGGTGAGTATTCCAAGGAGTAACACTTAGGACACTCCCGGGGTGAGGGCCAACAAAAGTGTCGATGAGATGTGAGAAACTTTAGCAGAGGACAGTTTCTTGGTAACTATACAATTATACAAATACTATGCTAGACCAGAGTATGAACTGAGAATCTGAAGAGCTTGGCTGGAGGAAAGAAAACAAGTAAAGCAAAGATCATTGTGAACAGGATGAGCGTTCCGAGTCTGGGTCACACTGCAGAAAGCAGAATATGACTGCTTCATGATTTGCTCCAACTACCTTCTCTCTTGGTCGTTCTTGTCCTTTTACAGACATTTACGTAGCTTCAGGCAATATTTTTATGCTTTCTTCTAATAGAATCTGATTCAGAAAATCAAATCAATTAGATATTTTAGGTCTTATCACTGATATTACAAATTGGCTATGGTTGTACAAAGTGATGAACCACAAATGACAAGCCCACTGATTTAATTTACAAAAATATCACCGATCTGCTGTATCTCAGAATCCATCCACAGCGTGTACCAAGGCACACTGCCCTTCCTAATAGATGACATTGAGTTTCTAATGGGAATTCCAGCAGTAACAGATTCATCACATCCAAAGCATGCTCCTGCAATATTTCACTTTGTCATTGGCTACGCTTTCTGAGCTTTCAGTGAGGTACCATTTGGCCTGATTCAAGAGCTTTACCTTTCCAATGAAAAAAGAGAATGTCAAATCTCTGTTTAAACTTAATAATTCATACACACCAATTTTTTTCCTAATATGTACTTTTTCATATTGTTTTATCAATATATTCCTCACATCTTTCAGTTTATTTCAAGTAACTAACTGTATATCACTTAACAAAATTAAACTAATACTATGTTATGATCAAAACCTAAATATATATATTATGGAGGAATGCTCTGGGAACTATTTGAAATAATCTTCTGTTTTATGTTAGCTTCTTTTTCAAGTCCAGTCTCTGTGATATAGCTATTTTTCTTCTGCAGCTGATACAACATTTATGTGGGGTAGATTTCTAATTTGACTTTGCTGGTATATAAATGTGTCATTTCATACAACTAGCTGTTTTTCTTTGTTGTAACTTCTTTCTCTCTGTTTTAGCCCGAGGCTCTCCTCTTTATTTGATCAGTATAGTTTATATCATATTCTAGGCAGCACCTCTTCCCAAGAGAAAAACAGGATTTCAAATTGCTGCTCATGATTCCTAAGGCAAACTGAAAGGGCGCTGCCTGAATTAATGTTGTCTTTACTGTTTTCTGTGCTTATTGGTTTTATTTCCATTAGCCGATGGATACATTTATTTTCTACCTTTTAATATCATTCTTTATCTACAACTACTAATTGTTTTTTGCTTTTATTACTTATTGTTGGCTGTTTGAGTGGTTAGATAGCAACATAATGTGAACACTTGGCAAAATTTGAATTAACTTCTTAATAAATAACTAACAAACAGTAGCTATTCCTTTGGCTGTCTTCTGAGATAAAGTCTCCATTTAAGAAAAGAGAGTTGGATTCTGCTTTCTATATTCTAAGCTTTTAGGGATTACCTTTGCCATGAAAATATAGGATCTGTTTTTAAGAGTATTTATGTTCATAGCTAGCTACCAAAATAATCCATTAACTGGGCTTAAACTATTACTTATATATCTGAATCTCCGTATTTAAAAGAAAACATATCATTACAGAAAGTAGCAGAAATATCTAACTGCTTCTGATAGAATATTAGTTCTCTTTACCAGCCAAAAGCAGAAATACCTTGAAGGTATTTCCGTGGTGAGAAATCCTCCAACAGAAATTAATTTTGATATTTTCAACACATTTGCATAGGAGCTAAAAGAGAATGAAGCAATGTAAACATTCTCAGAGTTGGATGTGGAAACCAGAGACAAGAACCAGAACCGGGAATCAACGCCCTCTTCATAAGACACAGCAAAACTCGTGACAGCCCAGGATCTGGGAGACGGAAAGTCCCCGGGGAGTCATTTCCACGGTTGTAGGTCCTTTTTCATACCGACTTTTAGTAATCAGTATGAGCAACAGAAGTAACAAAAAAAGAAATAATTTCATGCTCTCATTGTCTCAGCCTCTTTGATATGAATCTACAATTGGAAATAAAAGAGAGTTCAAAGTTCCCTGTCTCCATTCTCCGTGAGAATTTCGTGCCCAGAACATCAACTAAGACTTGAAAGGTAACCTAAGGCTTCCCCCATAGCCGTCCGTCACCCACAAAACGTGCAGAACCTGGCGCTGAGGTGCAGCTGAGAGAGCCGCGCGCTTGCGGGCTCACCGCTCCACCTTGCGCATGCGCAGGATGGCCCTGACTCGGACCTCCTTTCGGGCCCAGACCCCGCCCCTCCACAGGTGCGACCCCAAAGGAACGCCGACTGCAAGAGAACCCACTTAACCCAACTGTCCACGTCCATCCGAAGCTTAATTTAGATGACAAATGAACTGGCCTTAGCCTTTTCTCTTAATACCCCCGTAATTCATAACTGCTCTGGGGATGTGAGTACATGTATTCTTTCTCATTTACTTTAAAACAAAGTACACTGGTAGGGAAGTGCTATTGTTTCACTGATTGTAAATTAAAATAATAAAATCGATGTCAAATGTCATTTCAGCATATACTTTATTACCATGGTAACCCACAGGTAACTGAGTTGGTAAAATTGTAAATTACATATTCATCTATTTAAAGACATCAATGAACTGAAGTCATTTAATCAAGCGTGCCGTTGCTTGTGCTATGTAATCAGGATCCCCGATTAATGTCAAAGTGAGAAAGCCACAAGCTTCCCTCTCTTGTTTGGCATCTCTCCTACCAAGTTCATCCTGCTCAGAGCTATGTGCTGTATTTGTAAGCATATTATAGAGATGTGTTTCCTTGAGGGAACAGGGGCATGGTACAAAAATAATTCTACTCATAAATGCAAGACAGAGAAGGTCAAATTTTTCATTTATCCCTCACATGCAAATATTATGCGAACCAAAGAACAAATGCTTTCAATAGAGGGACTCGTGGAGTCTTCTGACTTTCTACATTCACTCCTAACCTGCTGGTGGCGTTGCTTCCGGACCGCTCCACCGTCACTTGGACCCAGGTCAGAATAGACACGTGTGGTTTGATCCTCCAGGGTGAGCACAGAGCCCCAGGGACCTCCAGCTTCCTCTGTCTCCCTTTGCTCATCGGGTCCTGGGGTGATTCTGGTGTTCATTCCAGGATCTTCAGGTGATACCTTCTTTACCCAAAAATAATAGTCCCTGTACCATCAGGCACCCCAGTGAATCCCTTCAACTCCACAATTCTCTGGCTACCTTCAGTGGCCACTCAACCAAACTGGATTGTAACATTCAGTGGACACAAGCAAACAAAGCGCATTAACCGATTTGTCTTTTCAAATTGAGCTGTGGCTACACGTGCACACAGTAGAGAATTCTGTGTTTGATGATAGGAAAGCGCAAGCCCCAGAATTACTGTTTGCCTGCAAGTTTTACATGAGCGGTGCTTATTAATGTGATTTTAATAAGAAACAAATTGACATAAGGCCTCTCTCTCTTATCCCCAAGTAGCTTTGCCGGCAGATGGAGAGAGCTCTTCAGTCACTCCTGAAATACCTTGAAAAGCCACAGGCATTGTTGCCCTGGCAACATTCTATGAGAGCAAATCTTGACCCAGATGAGAGGGCGAGGCAGGTAACGTGGGATTCACAAAGCGGAATGAAGCCTTTCCAGAAAAGGACGGTTCCGCTGTGCTCCATTGTCCGACCTCTCGTTTTGCACCCGGAGCAGTTCTTAAAGCAATTTTTAAACCTCGGCCTGACTGCCCGCACTGTTCTCATCAATCTGAGCTTGCTCCACGTCTTCCCCAGAGCGCAGACAGCACCTCGGCTCGGCAGCATTGCCCAAGAGCAGAACTCCTGGCTCCCAAGGCGTGGGGGTGATGCTTGGGCCGGAGTGGGGTGACCGGACATGGGTGATGGCCGCTCCTGGCTCCAGAGCTGGGGCCCCTCAGACATTGAGGTCGGCCAGTGTGGGTGCTGGTCACCCGCGTCCCCCAGGTGGCTCCTTGGAGAAAAGCTAGGGGCAGAGACCGAACCCTGGAACCTTGAGTTTTACTTTGCCAAGCAAGAGAAGACTCGGTTACCCACACAGACTCACAATGCTCCCCCCAGACCAGACTGAGTTTATTTGAAAAAACTGTAATTTGGTTTTTGTTCCCATGGATTGTATATGGGATCAAGGGGGAGACCACATCTGTTACAGGCAAATTGAGGGTGCATTTTTTGGAGCAATCTGGGCTCAGATGATTTTGGGACTTGGCTCTGCATGTTCCTGTGTGTGCATAAAAGTATTTTCCACACACACACACATACACACGCATATTCACAGAAAGAAGAGGCAGGAATCAGCCTCTTTTTTTTCTTTATTTCCCCCCTTTATTGAGTCTATTGATACATTTTAGGTATACACTATGAATATACATTCATCATTGAGAATTTGTCCACGATGTATCTTGATTCTCATTTTTTCCCATTCCCCTCCCCTACCTTCAACCCCTCTCTGTATACATATACATATGTTTCTGTGTTTTCCTTTATGCCATCAAATTTTTCTTTCCCTTCTTTGCTTTCCCCTGCCCCCACCATGTCCCCTTTCCCTTTGAGCATTTCTATTTCACAGTACCTGTGATACACTCTGGGTATAATAGGCCTCTTTCATATATATAATTCCAGTACTTTGGGAGACTAAAGAAGGAGGATCACAAGTTTGAGTCCAGTATAGACAGCTTAGCTACCTTAGGAAGACTCTCTTTCAAAATTTAGAAAAGAAAACAAAAAGAACTACATATGTAGACCAGTTTCAATCTCCAGTACCTCAAAAAGTGAGGGGGGGTGGGGGGGGAGGGGAGGCAAACAAGTGAAAGTCATTTAAACAATGGGTTTATGGAAACATTTAGTTTTTCTTTCCTTTCTGCTCATTCATATTTACTAAATTTAGCATAACAAACTTATTTTAGTAGTATGTAATTCACTGCAGATAAATTATTTTTAAAATAAACCATAAGCATACACAGCTCTTTAGCACATTTCCCCTTTACATTCTAAATAGCTGCTCTCCTTTCTATGGGATGTGCTCTTTAAAGGTCCCGGCACAAAGATCCATACCCCCGGATTTGCCTGGGACCCTGACCAGTTCCTGAACACAGATTACGCTGGGTGTGAAAATGAGACTTAAAACCAGTACTAATCACTTCACACAAGGGTAGCAATGGCACATACATCCGTTTACCTCGGGAAAGGCTATTGTTCCTGAAATTATTGAACAGCCAAGATTCAGTCTTGCAGTGGGTGCTTCATGGCCGAACAGCTTCTAGAACTCTCTTCTCTGAAACAATCATCTTCAGATAGACTGATGAATTCTGAGCCGTCTCAAAGGACTCCCCACACCCATCTCAGATATCTAAAGTAAAAATCACCCAAATCCACTTTGCACTATTCCCACCAAGCTCTTATACTTTTCTGGATAGCATTTTAAAATCTGACTGGCCAAGAGATGGATGGACAGTGCTGTTTCTAACATCCACAGCTCCACATAGAAGACATAATTGAGAGTGTTATAAAAATGTCCCAACAGAAAAGGCTAGATCGAGCATTTAAAAGACAACCTGTTTTTTCTCTCTTTTGTGGTTTTACTTTCACTTAACCTGTGGAGTACCACAACTCAATAGATTCCAGAAAATATATATCTAAGGCCAGATTTGAATCAAATGTTATCAGACTCCGAACATATAAGCACTCTGAAAGATAACGTGTAACACTTCATTCCAAGTAATTAAAGCTCGTAGGAGCCTGCCTGGATCTTAGCAGTGGAGAATCCAAAGCTCTTATCTGACAGGTTAATGAGGACTTGAAATGAATGGTATTACTGATGAGAGTCTTTAGAAATTAAGCATATCATATTATTACTAACAATGCAAGAGCTAAATTTCCAAAGATTAGATTACACAGGATAATTTTGAAATGTGAACAACCCAATATCAAAGAGAGGCCATTTCCAAGAAGGAATATGAAGACATAAAGTACAGAATAAAAATTAAGAATAGATAAGACAATTAGGATGTTCCTTTATTTAAATGTCTCTAAGTAATAGAAAATGGAACATTTCACTTGATGGTAGTCTGTGCTCTGTGTGTGTGCATGTCCTTTTGTTTTAATGTTGTGCCTTCGGTATTATAAAAAAGAAGAAATAGGGCCGGAGATTTAGCTCAGTGGTTCTGGTGCCTGCCTCGCAAGCACAAGGTTCCTGCTGCGATCCCTGGTAACCACATAAAATAATACCGGATATGGTGACTTAAACCCATCACCAATCAGTACCACACACCACAAAATGGAGTGTGGTGGTTCACGTCTATAATCCCAGCACTCGGGAGGCAGAGGCGAAGGATTGCTGAGTTCCAGGTTTGCCTGGACTACATAGTGAGCTCAGGGGCAGCCTGAACTACAAAGCGAGATTCTGTCTAAAAAAAGAGAGAGAGAGAAAGAGAGGGGAAGAAATAAATGTATGCTGGAAGAATGTTTTGGTATTACGTAAAATGTGCATAAAATAGCCCGATTTTAATTACTCACAGAGTTTTACTCTAATACAAGGCATCACCTGATTTCACCAACTCAACTGTTACTTTTTTTGTGGCTCATACATTGTGTCTTGACCTAGAAATATCATTCTAGAAGTTTTTGAAGATAGCATGCTGGTAGGTTTTACGATCGAGATCCAATGGTAAGTATTCTCCTCCGCACCTTTGAGACAGGCCGTTTCTCCCAGTGGGAAGCACAGAGAGATTGCACTAAGCAAACAATGGAAACCGACACTGCTCAGACAACAATACTGTTTTCAATAAACTGGAGGGCTAAGAATTACAAAAGCTAATGTTTAAGTGGTGGGCAGGGTTTGGCCGTGTCTTGAAAAGTCCCCCATCTGCAAGGGGGGGTGGTGCCTGGAAGAAGCCAGAGTTGGCAGAACGGTATGGGAAGACCACTCAGAATGACAGTACTAACGACCATCCAAGCACAGCACGCGGGATTGTGTTTTTGGATCGTCTGAGCAGTGGTAATGGTGGAGGAAAGTGAGTGGACTCAAGAGGACCCGAGAAAGTGAACAAGACGGTGATGAACTGAGTATGCAGAAATTATATCTTTATCTGCCCTGTAAGAACTTCCAACCAGCCTTGTAAAATGGGTAAGACTGTTGGCATCTCACAGATAAGAAAGCAAAAGGTAAGAAAAGCATGAAAATGACAAAAGTTGGATTTCCAACCCCGCTCGCTCAGATTGGAAACCTCTGTTTTCTCCCATGGGATTTGTTTTGTAGGAAGCAGAACATGACTTCAGTGTTGTCATCGAAGTATTCGTGATTGTTCCCTTACAATGTCAGTCCTTATTTCTCTGTCCTCGGATTTGGCTAACAGAACTAACCCTTATTATTACAGTTGCTGCTCCGATAAGCAACATAAATCCTGTGACATCTTTATTCCCTTATGGCTGTTTTTTTGTGTTTTTTTCCTTTAGCCAGGTTTACTCCACTGGCTTTGTGTAGGTCAATCAGTATATTTTTTACTGTGTTTTCTATAGTTGCTTTACTTTACTTGCTCCTGGTTAACTACATAAAATTCTCTTTTTTGTAGTATCTGTCCCTGGGTTTCCTTTTTACCCTAATGAAAATACCTCAATTGCCTTGCTTAATTTCATAAGCTTTCTCTCTCATTGATAATTATCACAACAATCTGTTGCAGTTCTTCGACCTATTTCAAAATCATATGCAAAGTCAAGACAGCAAGTTACGTTGTGTGACTTTTCTTGGGCCCCCTGCTTCTCCTCCTTTTATTACCTGCTCCTATAGCACAAGAGTGTACTGAATCCATCCCTTGATTGATAATGTCACAGAAAATGCCTTCCTGTGGCTTTTAAATGTATGATCTATTTAAATTTATTCAGAGATTAGCATGACTCTTTTTTAAGCTATGAAGTACACATACTCCTGTACACGGAGTTTGATGGCTATACTCAAGTTACCAGGAACGTCTGGATGACTGTTGGATGTCCATCTACCTTCCTGGGCTGAGCTGGTGCGATGCACATGCTAGGGTCAGCGAGGGAGGGCCTGGCCAGAGCTCTGTCCCCTTCCCAGAGGCTGTCCCCTTCATGAACCAGCATCCCTCTCTGACCCAAACTCATTTTTCAGATTTTTTAAAAATCAAATATGTTAAAAGACAAGTTTTCACTTTTTCACTTGGCGTAGTCACTTCTCGAGTTCTTAATGGGCAAAGTCAGGCCCCTCTTCTTACACCCACTTACCCGCTTCCCTAGGCAAGCCGTCAGCGCCTGTCCCTTTGAAGGTCACGGTGGTGTCTCTGTCCTTGGAAGCCCTTTAGCATTTACTTTCTAGATCAGTGCTTCTCAAACTTCCAGGCGCATCCGAATTGCCAGGGGATCTTGTTAAAACACAGAATCTGACTCAATAAGTCCAGAGTGAAGGTTGAGTTTCTCCATTTTTAACAAGTTCTCAGGGGAGGTTGATGCTGCTGTTCCAGGGGCCACAGTCTAAGTGACAAAGTGTGCGATGCACAGAGCGTATACTAATTCACAAAAACAGGAGAATGCGGCTTGCTGTGGACCGAGCAGCACCACGCAGTACTTCCCTCTCCTAGGTGCGTGATTTCGGGTTAAATAATCTCTGCTTCTCCTCTGTAATCTCAAAGTATCACCTACTTGATGGATTGTTATGAGGATTAAGCGCTTAGACACCATTGTTTTCAACAGCGTCTGGCACATACCAAGTCCTCAGCACACACTGGTTCTTGTCCTTCTCTCGCCAACTGGATTCAGTACTCACTGAGGTAGGCAGCAGTATCCCACAGCTCCTGACACCCAGGAGCTTTTTTATGTGACAGCTCTGGATGGAGACGACAGGCCGTGGGGTTGGTGCTCGTTTTGTTGAGTGGTGGGAGCATGTCCCTTAATCTGTACGGGATTTTAATAAAGTCAACGGTTAACTGCCTATTATAAGACCCCCCTCACCCATTTTACCCATTTAAGGAAATGTAGAACATGGTTGATGGGTATTCAGTAGGGTATATAAATTTATAAGTGACTAACTGATTTGTAGTGCTCAAAATGCACCTATAGCATAAGGAAGCAGGAGTAGGCATTCATTAAATGATGAAGAACAAATTGGGTCAGAGATTGTACCCTGAGAAAAACTATTTTAATTGCTAAGTAAGAGATATATAGAGCCCAAGAACCCAGAGAAGAAAATTCAGGGTAGATCTCAAAATTGAGAAGAAGGATTTCACGGTGGCCAGAGGGCTCGACGGATGGAGTAATCTCTGGTCTTTGAGACACTCTTTGATTCTTAACAACCACAACTACTGTAGCTAAATAAAAATGAGTTAAGACACCTCTGTCTTCATGGACCATTTTAGCCCCCACAGAACCATCCAGTCATCTGCTTATGGCCCTTCTTTGTGTTCTCCAGTATTACCCAGCAAACCACACTGCAGTCCCATGGCTTTAAACAACAACCCACCACTGTCTTTCATATTTCTAGACCCAATCCCACCCAACAGAGCCACCACCTCCTCAGCTTTCCCCCTCCAGCTGCAGTCAGGGGCCAGATGGGCTGGTGTCGTTCACCTTCTAGACCTGGCCGACCGACCAAGGTGGCCTCCGCACTTGTATGCCTGCGGCCTCACCTGGCTGGTACTAGTTGGTGGTGGGGTTGATAAAAAGAGGAGAGCCTCTCTCTCATCAGGTCTGGCCTCAGGGGAGACAACCGTTAGCTGGGGCAGGCTCCCCTCAGAGAATGCAGCTCGAAGAACCTAGGCAAAACCTAACAAGTATCTTGAACATCTTCCGAAGTGTACAGTGGCTCTTGCGGCCCTTTCTAGTAGCTAACCTGGATTTAAGGAGTCAGGACCACTGAAGGCTCAGCCCCAGGAGGTTCTGTTTCAAGGGGGAGAGTGCTCCTCTCCAGGATACCCCCAAACCAGAGGCTTCCCAGGCAAATCTGCTTCCCGTGCATGTGGAAAAGCAGGGGACGGATGTCACATCTTTGGCCAACAGTGGTAGGAAAGGGGACGAAACCAGAACAGAGTTTTTGAGAAAGCCTCTGCTTGTGTTCACCCCTGGACACCTTTGGATGAACTTATCTATTAAAGAAAAACATTAACAAATCTGTATCAGAACTCGAAAGTCCACAACCAAACCATGACAAAGACTAGAGAAGCTGCTCTATGGTAATGACAGGTAAGAAGTTAGAAGAAGCCATCATCTCACCTGCTGCTGCCCCTGCTCTGAGATGAGGTGTGGACACCAATGTTCGTTTCTCCCCCAATGTTTTCTCTGAAAGAAATGTTTAGGTGGCAAATATTGTAAAGAAATATGTTATCTGTTTACTGAATAAAGCAGAAAAAAAAAACAGGCCAAATACGCATTGATTCCCTCTTGGCAGAAGCTCTGTTCAACCATTTCTAAGAGAAATTTCATGGAAAAAGAAAAAAGAGGGATCTTTGTCCCTTTCCCTCGTAGACTCCTCCCCATCTCTCAGGAATAAACCAAGAACAGGGGCTTCGAGAAGCTCACTGAGCAAGCGCCCTGAGCTTGTGCCTGGATGGGATTTGGACTTGGTTCCACTGCCCAGCCAGATGTTTTCGTTTTCAGAAAGGTTTTTGCATCTCTTATCTTCCCCTCCCATTCATAAGTGGATAAGCAAACTTGACTGAGCATCCACTGGACATGAGGTAATATATTCAGCGCCCTTTCCAAAAATCTCTTATCTTCATTTTCCATAAAGCAGAGGCTGGACACGCACAGTTGTTTTCACAGGTATTTATCTGTGGACCCCAGGCAGGTGTGAGAGGTAGCCGGGAAGGTCACGAGTGTGTTTAGTGCACGCTGCTCACACGTTTCTTCGCTCTGCACGTGGTCTCAAGCATCATTTGTACATCCAGTGACAATACTTCTGAGTACTGTTGGGAACACAGGAAATATGCATTTCTTGCTTTTCTGCCTCTTTCTGCCCAGGCCCATTTATCCTAGAGGATTTGGTAAAACTCTCCCCACGTTCTGTGGCTCAGAGACAAGCCTATGAGCCAGGCAGCTTACGGAAAGTATTTCCTCACTTTCCCAAAAAGAAAGTAGCTTCAGAATCAGTAATCAAGCTAGAATGAGAAGAGCCCTTTCCCAGAATCTACAGAGATTTGGGGAAGGGAGGAGGATTCCGTCCAGAGGGCAGTATGAGCTGGGATCTCCCAGAGCACTCGCTGACATGTGGAAGAGCCCAGCCCAAGGACAAAATTATTACAGAAGGAAACCACTTTGGGCTGGGTATGAAAAGAGGCCTCTGTCTGTCCGTGGCACTCTGCATATTTCCAGATGCCGCCAACTCTAAAGGCACAATACCATCTAACATTTTAGTTACATGACTCGATAAATCTTCCTTTTTTAAGCTGTTTTGGACTGGAGTCTACCATTTGTTGCTGTAAAGGCCTTCTAGTACACAGTTGCTTTAGATTAAACCAAAAGCATCCCGCCAGCATAACAGTACAATCAGGCAAGACTTAGGAGGAGCCATTGCTTTAGCAGCCAAGGGGTTGAGTTTGCCAAAACCATCGAGCAGCAGACTGACTGAAGCATTTCAGCCGCTGGGTGAGGAACTGGCTTGGGCATTGGGGGGATCGCTTTCTCCTGCTCATGCACCTGCTTATCTCTGTAGGGATCTCGACCGAAGTATTTTAATAAAGTGATTACTTACAGAGGAGTGGGTAGGATTAACAAGAGAAAAGCACCCAGGGGCTAGTGAGAATGAGAAGGCTTCCCATCCTACCACCGAAATCCAGGGAGGGCTGGAGCCCTGGAGGGGCCGTTGGCAGGAGCTGTGATCACAGAGGAACACTTGCCAGAAATGCAGAACCAAGACAGGGAGGGAGCAAGGAAGAAATGGCCCAGTTCCTTTCTTCCAGCCTCTGATCTCCTGCCAGTGCCTCCTGTTGGCCAAACCAAATTGGAAGCCAGCTGGCAAAGGAGCCCAGTGGGGCCGTCATAAAACAGGGCCGGGGAACAAAGGACGAGGTCGAGGAAGAATGCAGGGCAGCAGGCAGGGTGAGCAGAGAGTGATCCGAACCCCCACCCACCCTCTGTCTCAGTAAAATTGTTCCACAGCATTGAAGACTCTCAGGAAAAAGAAAGGAGATACTTGATTTCTAATCCTGTGTTCACTGACACAACAATGTTCACTTTTCAGAACTTCCTTCCTGTCTTTGCTCCTGTGACTCTGTCCCATCTCTTCCAAGCTGATTATAACACTAGTGTCTTTCATTCTCATACACACCTTTTTGTCCTATACTTTCTTTCCCCCCAGGTAGCACTGTACACTGAGGATAGGGGAGGAAGTAGGAGAGGTCTGGAGGATGCTCTGAAGCTAGGGCTGCGAATGACAAAGAAAGCGTGTGATGATCCCCACTCTCTGAAAAATAAATCCACTCAAGTGCATGGCCTATCTCAAGACGATTGTGTGCGCACGCTATGATGTTTGGCTTGGTTTTTGTGCCCTCCCAACGTAAATCTTCAGGTAGACATTTCTCCTTAATACATACAGCACACAGGAAATTGTTTTTTGGCCATAAAAATGCATTAACAGCTCCAAAGGAGCAATTATGCCATGTATTGTAAATGCACATTAAGACTAATACACCACACTTATCTAAACCTCAGTGAGTTCAGAGCTGTGGGATCGCAAGTCCAAAGGTGACTCGGATTAGTTCAAGCTATAGAGCCCAGGGGAGAGGGCTCCCCTCCACTGTGTCAATTACAGTGATCCAGGTATAAAGTGAGAATTTGATCCCATTCTGTTGTTTTCAAAGGAGCTTTAGCACCAAGGATGGGGCTCCCAGCACATTACCGTGGGGAGTTTTCGCAAACCCTCTGACTCCACTAGACCCACACATTTAGAAATCACTGCATCTTACAGTCAGAGAGCCAATTACTGAGCTCTGTACCAGGTTTTAAAGTAGACTTTATTTATTTCCCTTGTTATGGCTGGGATATGGAGGACCCTAACAATAATGTGTGAATGCGATTCTTCTACTGTTGCATTACAAATCTCATTGGATGCAGTGAATTTGCTTTATTCAAGTTCATTCTAGATTAACAGAAAGGGAAATATGGATTCTTTCCGTCCATATAAACAATGAGGACTTGTTAGAGACTTGTTTCTGATGTTTATGGATTTCTCTTTAGTGCATACAGTCTATGGAAAATTGTTTTTAAGCAATAAACAGTAATTGTATTTGGGGACACAGAGGTACTACTGCCATATTGCATTCTGCTTGCTGATAAATTTCTCTGGCCTATTTTTTTTTCTTATGCAGACATAAAAATACAAAGACAAACAATAAATTTTCCTCCCTGTACTGCAACCTTTTCTGCTTCCACTTTATTTTCCACTACATTTCTCGTTTGATATTACCTTTTTAAATTGCTAAATATAAATATTCTGCAATGAATGTCTGTAATTAGGTTGTCTGCTCCCCTTCAAGGACTTGTTAGAAAGAGAAAGGGCTTTAATCTAAAGCAAACTAACAGAGCTAGAAGTTAATTAGAAATTAACCATATATCCTGGGTAAATTATTTATGCTAAGCCATGTGTTACTGTAAAAATAATATACATTTACACTGACTATTGTAAACATAAAATAATTAACAATAAAAGGGAAGATATTATCCCTTAATAGAATCCTTTTGCTAGGACCAATTTAATTTTCTCTCTCATAATACTAAATGATAACCCAGGGTTTCTGCTTTGTGTATAAAACACAAAGGATGTTTTTACAATCTTAAATCCTTCTCTCTTCTTCCTCCGCCTTTCTCCCTTTTCTACATGAATACTTGTCTGATTTACATATTTTTCATGCCTATTTCTTGTCTTTCCCTTCTCCATTTTTTGTTCTTTATCTCTTTCCCTCTTCTGATTTTTTTGTGTCAATAAATTTAGTAAATATGTCTACTATCTCACTAAGCATGCTTTTCTCTTTCCCTACTCTTTCTCTAGTCCCTTTCTCTCTTCTTTTATTTCTTTGTAGTATCCAACTTTCTTACAGAATGTTTTCTATTCGAGGTGCTCAAGAAAAAACACCTTCAGAGTATTGACATAAAACAGTGTGTATTTTACCTCTCGCTCTTCCTCTCCTTGTTCTATTAGCAAAAAAAAAAAAAAAAAAGAAAGAAAAAGAAAAACTGTCAGACTGGACCAGCTCTCTTATGTGGTCTCAGCTCACACAGGACCCTGTGGCTTCCACCCAAAAACTATGATATGTTTGATTCCCTTGTGAACATATCAGTGCAGTAAATTTCACAGCATCCCTCCTAGGAATAAGGCATTTGTATTCATACACTTCTATACACATAATCAGTATTAAATACAATCTAATGAAGTGGCTTTGTGTCTAAAGCGCAGCTACCTGAGAACTTGCCTTACAAAACATTCATTGAATTTTTTTCCCATTCATGTCTGGCAGCAACGAATACTGTGCAGCTTTTCCATGGTGAGTGTAGGTGTTGTTAATGTACTTTCCACATCCATTTAAATGCAAATCTCCATGCAAATAATCACTTGGAGGAAGAGAAAAAGAATGTGTTTAGCTGAAGACAAAGCTGGAGGGATAATAGAAAGCATGAATAGGGTGTCGGTGGAGGGCTACACAATAAAAACCTCCTATGCACGAAAATGAAAACACATTAACGACAGCACAGAGGATTTCTCAATAGGTTCCTACAGTATTGTTGTGTGTAAACATGATTCCCAGCAGGTGAAACAAAATAAATGAGTTTGGAACAAATGTGCACAAGTGTCCCGAAGTAAAAGGTTGAACCAGTTGTACAGAATGGGCACTGGATCAAAGCCCAAAATACTGACTGTGGACAAATATGTATGCTTCAGAAATCCAAAATTCAGAACCAAATCACTCACTGTCCGAATAATGCTGTGGGGAAAGTGTTTCAGCAGAAAGGTAAGAAATGAGCTGGGACTGAATAAATATCATTATACAGGGGCACTGTGACTTGAGGCAGAATTTGGCTCTGGGGAGGCTGGGTTGTGATCTTAGGGAGACTTCCAATTTGCACTATTTGCAAAGAAAATGTTACATCAACAAAGGTTAAGTGCTGGCACCCAGAAAAGCAGAATATCCTAGAGACTCTCCATTATTTTTATTTTAAGTACTTCTCCAAGTTTCCCTTGGATGCGATCAAGGGAGTTGACAAGAAACTAAGGAAGTTGTGAAACAGTAAGGCCAACGGGCTGGCAATGGGGTGTGAAGGGAGAAACGGGCTGCTGATCTCACGTATCTCCAACCTATTTGTGAGGCAGGTTGCTGTATTTGAAAAGGCACCTCAGTGTTTCTGTAGGTTCCATGATCTGCAATTGCTCCATCTGATAGCACCGGCAGAGCAACGGAACTTGGAAGACTGAGCCTGGACATATTTTGGAAGGTTTTCAATAGACTCAGGCAGTATTATGTGCTCTTTAACTTGGAGTGATTTCACATTTCTTGGAAAGTGCAACTGGCTGGAATAATCACTTTGGATTTCTTTGGCAGTGTATCATCCGATGGCTCTCCCAACCCCCTACCACCGCCACGACTTTGCCAAAAGGATAAGGAGAAAATAACAACTTAGTACAAATCAACTATTGTCTGTTTTTCCCCACAATGGGAATGTTTCATCCTTTAAATGAATATGGCCTTTGAAAACCATTCTCTCTCATTTATTTATTAATGTGTGTATTTATAGTTCTTTGAGATATCATTAGGGACCTCAGGATTTTTCTCTGCTTCCCTCGCCTGTCCGATTGTCCTGCGCTGACACACTTCGTGCCCACAATCTCAACCCCTTAAACTGTAATCAGAGCTGGACGAGTTCTATGAAAGACCTGGTTCTATAACAGAACATCAGGTAGTATCGAAGTGGAATTTTTTTCTGAAGGTATAGAAATAATTAAGGTTCAATGAAAGAGAACAACAGAGACAATTTGAACTCTGAACAGATGCCTACATTTCTAAGCATTAAATTACTCACTGGAATTGTTCACTGACAAAATTTGTTTAGACTGAGATATATATATCAACATATATAAATTGTGGGCTTTTATTTGAGCTGCCAGATATATTTCTTATTTTAATTATCGTGTTTATTAAACTAGGTTAAGTTACTGAACATATTTGTTATTAAATCCATATTTATTTATACTTTGACTTCCATGTCCTCTTTTCCTCCAGGAGCAAGCCAAGATGACACAGTGTCTGGATAAGCCAGACTGGGCTGTATGCACAGCAGATCCCCAAGTCTCAGTGACGTAAATTAACACAGGCTGACTCTCACTCCCTCAGTATCCCGGGTGGCTCCCCGAGCGGTTTCAGGTCCAGATCCACAGGATGATTCAGTCACGCAGACTCAGAAGGGAGCCTCTGCGTTGTAATTGTTCCATCTGAGCTCGGTGGCCACTGTCACCACACCACTGTGCGGTGCTATGACTGCAATTAATGCTCCAAGTGGGGAGCAGGACACACCGCTTGTTCTTGTAGCACCTCAGCCATATCAGGTCCCACCGCAGCAAGAGCGGCCCTCCCACCTGCTCAGAGGACCCAGAGACCAGATGCGATGCAGGTGTGGAGATTTCTGGCACAGAAGAACATTAATAGATGGGATTGTCCTGCTTGGAAACTCCACAGCATTTAATTAGTTCCTAGCCTGTTGCACTTGAAATCCACTTTGGGATTGTGTTTGTAGGGTTGCCTCTTTTGTTTTGATGGATGATGAGGCCTTGGAGATTAAGAAGCACGCTTTGGTATTTTTAAAATACTAACCGACCTTGAACATAGTAAGTGCTCTGTAAGTATCGAGTCAATTAAATGAAGCCAACCATCGGCACTGCACCGTGTCATTTCTTGGTCTACATATCCAGTCACGAGGTCGAAAGAATTATCAGCAACTGGACACGCAGAAGAAGCAAGCGGAGCTGTCAGCAGCCCAGCTAGAAGGCAGCAGCAAACACTGTGGAGAGGGCTTTTCTAATTAACAAAGCCCTTCTGTTTTCTCCTAGGAGAAAATTTTAAAGAGCTTTAGCAAAGGACGTGCTTTACAATGCTACAAGAGCAACACTGCAGTAGGGTCTGGAAAGTTGACTTTACTTTGGCCTTGGCCTCAACATACTCCGTAACCTGTGCACCCACATCACCAGCCTCAGTTGTTTCAGGGTGTGGAGTGGAATCCCCCACAGGCCTTTCCAGATCGCATGTGAAATCCTCTGAATTACGCAACCTAAAGAAAACTTGAGACTAATTTTCAGAAACTTCTAAGTATCTGTTAATGGGCTCAGGGCTAAAACTGAGATAAAGAAATCTTGAACATCTTCTTACCTAATTCCCAGTGTCTTTTACCTTTATCCATCCTGGCCTCTGCTCGTTCGGGGTCCCTTCCGCTCCCACTTGTGCTTCACTGAAATTTCATTTTACTGAATTCACCTCGAAACTTCTTTTTCCTGTTTTCCCTTGACGTAGGAGTCAGTAATCTTGAAGCACTGTAAATAAATCTGAGCTGAGCACTGGGAGTCCTGGCGGTGCCGGTTTACTGCACCTTTCTGCAGAAGAGGAGGACACCTCCCTACCTCGATATGGGTCGTGCCCAGAGCTAGCCAACGAAGTACTGCTGTTTGGGGCTTTGAGTCCTGGCCTTGCTCAAAATGTAAGACTGCGAGGCTTCGTTCCCAGCACTGTACATGATGGAGACACTTCCATGAACAATGTCTGCTCAGGCTGATTCTGCTCAACATCATCGTTCTACCTGCTGTGCCAAAGTCTGTCCCGCATGTTTTTTCACACCCAACCCTTCCATCTCCTGTTAGCTCTGAAGCCTCTGAGAAGTCGGCAGTGGCTCCATGTGTTTGCTTAAGACCGTGGGGACCTACAATAGTCCTCACAACTAAGATTCCACCCTGATTCAGAGGTTTCAGCTGATAAAAGAATCAGTGTGCCCTTCTGTCCAGAAAAGATTTTTTTTTTTTGAGACAGGGTCTCGCTTTTGTAGTTCAGGCTGGCCCTGAGCTCACTATGTAGCCCAGGCAAGCCTCGAACTCAGCAATCCTCCTGTCTCTGCCTCCTGAGTGCTGGGATTACAGGCATGAGCCACCATGCCCGGCTAGATGAGATTTTTTAACAAACATTGCCTGGCAGGACAATGAATATGCCTAAATGAATATGCCCGTCTGTAGTGTCAACTACATAATCCTAGGAAAGATTATGATATCAAAATATAAATATTTCCAGTTTAAGGGTCATAAATTTATACTTCCTGTAGAATAATTTACTTGATCAAAGTGAACACAATGTTAAGTAATATGTCAGGCTTCATAACCAGAAACAGCCACTCCACATTCAGATTTTTTTTTTTCTATACCACCGTGCTCTATCCCAACAGAATTGCTTTCATTGTAATAGCGCAAGAGAAGAGCCTTAAAAGAAGAGAAACAGACATGGAGTAAAATGTCCCTGAAATTGCCCCCAAAGGACCTGCCCTTTTCTTGTACAGAGAGAAGTGACCACAAGCTTTATGTAATTCATTCCCACGGCTCAGTGTCACTGACTCCCCAGCACAGTCTAAATAGACCCTCTGAGGAAAACAGGCAGGTGATTGTTAACAGTCAACATGTTACAACAAAGCCCCAGAAGACAAGTCAGTACACTGATTTAGTCCCTTCAAGGAGGTATAAAATACTTCCTCTGTATTGCAGCACAGAACTTTTTCCTTTTTGATACTGATGTATCTCTTCCTTTTTCCTTAGTGTTTTGATTTCTATCAGAGATGAATAGAGTGTGAATTCTGGGAACACAAATTCCTCGCAATGAAATCAAAGAGCCTTAATCTGTTTTCTAAATGTATTTCCACCTGCCTGGAGTCTGCTGGGTGCAGTATCTTGCATTCGAAACACCTGTCTGGAGCTTCAATTCTCAAAAGGATGAACATGCCTTGGAAACACTGACGTCTTCGCGAACAGTGGGGTAGAGAAAACGAATTGACTGAATGACGCACCTCTGAAGATCCCCTTGGAAGGTCCAACCCCAATTGTCCCTTGAGGGCCAGAGCACAGCTGGTCCTCAGAAGGGGGAGACCGGCGCCGGACAGGAGCAAGACGGCTATGGGGCGAAGAAGGCAGGAGGGCAGCGGCTACACCGAGGCGGACCTGTAATCACTAGCACGCAGCATCCACTAGAAGAAGGAACCACTTTGAAGAGTATTGGAGCCCAGAGAATAAAGGAAAGATGATGAGAGCCAGGGAGGACACTCGGGCCTGGGGTCGGAAGTGAGAGCGGAAGAGGGCGCAGGGAGGGAGCCCAAGAGGCCCGCTAAGAAGCCCGGCAGAGTTCTATCCTCCGGGCTTCCCAGAGACTAAGTCTGTCAGTCTGGCTTTTTTCTTTTCCTTGCAGACAACAAAATCCACTACAGACAACACAAAGGGAAAGCTATGTGTTACTGAACATAGCCGAGCTCAGAAAATCATGGGTGATTTGAGAAGACAGCTCCACAGCTACTCCAGAGAACAGGCCTGTGAAAGCCTCTGACTACAGCAGGGGCCTCTGCTGTGACTGCGAAGTGCTGAGGCCGGAAGCTGCCTCCTCAGCTCCCAGCCCAGACAGATCCAAGCTGCCTCGCTCCTCTTGTCAGAGGTGAGCTCTCTTCTCAGACAGCCGTCGTCTCTTGCTCTTCTCCTCTCTCTGGATCTCCCGTGGACGTGTCCACTTAGAGAATCAGGTCGGGTAACCCCTAAGCACTGAGGAAACTGTCAGACGGTTTCCAGCCTTCCTGACACACGCTCTGAGGAACAGGTCTCCTCAAGGCTGCCCCACTGACTTTCCCAGCTCTGCCTCTGACCCCTAAAATAATAGCAAGGCTGACGGGGAGCTTGCCCGTCCTGAAGTAATGTGCTTGTTCTTGGGAAATTACAACCGAGATTTCATCTTAAGCACATAAATCATCCTCCCACTGGAACTCCCTTTCTCTACAGGCCAAGGCCATCAGGAAATTCGCTTTGAAGAAAACAGGAAGCCTTCTTGGAAACTGCTCCTCCAAAAATTTTCTGGAAGTAGATTGGCACAGAGAAAAGAATAGAAAAATCTCTCGACTTTATAAAACAAAAGCTCTGTAAAATATTGAAAGCACACTCAAAGCCTTGATCTCAGGGGCAGGACTTATAGGTGAGGCTTCTGAGACTATGGTAACAAAGGTATTTTCCTGGTAAGATTCTTTTTAAGTCCCTTAAAGTGCGTGCAGAATACCTCAGCATTGCAAAGGAGAAGCCATCAGGGGAGCAATAAGACTACAAAGGAAGGAAGCTGAGCTCACGGTTTTGTGCCTAATCTAGACTTGGTGTTTGTCTTCTCCCTGACTCTGTAAGGACACAACCACCCAGCACCGTAGCTGCACCATCTCACCCCTGATCTGCTTTTTGTTCCCATCTCCCCACCTGCTCCTTTTCCTGTGACTAATTAGACATGCATAAAAAGTTAAGGGCTTTTCCCACAGGAAGCTGGAAGAGCTATTTGTCTGCTGCCTGATTTTACTTCCCTCTGCTAAGATGCAAAGCCCAATACTAGTTTTCATGAACATTCACAACACTCTCCATTTTGTGATCTCTAAAGAAAGAGGGGCACGTGACCCTGAGGACCGACCTGCCCTTTCAAACCAGGCTGAACCGCTGCTAATCATGCTCGTTAGTCACTAGCCAGAGTTTTTGCAAGGTAATGTGTTTGTTAATTGGAAATTAGAATCCTAAACCAAAGCTGATTTCATCTGTAAAATCGTGAAGTAAATAGAGCTTCCCCAAGGTAACCATGAGATTCAAACTGCCGTCACCGTCCTAGAAAACTCCTTGGCCTACTTTCCACTGGGAGTGATCAGGAAAGAGCTCACTTCCGCTTACCAAGGGTGAGTCCTCCCACTCGCCCTGAGGTTCTGGGGATACACTGCAGTTTAGAGATGAAGAAAGTGATGCACGCTCCAGTCCTCTGTTCGCGGAGCAAGAGCATCTAACCCTTGAGGGAACGGAACCAGAGAGGTAGCCTGCTGGCTGCTCAAGCCTATGGGTATTACTTGTCTGCTTCTCACCTCAGTGTGACTTTGCCTCTAGTAAAAGCACCTGAACTCTGACATGGGCTGAGATGAAAGCAGGTCAGGCTGAAAGCTACCTGTTCTAGCTGCTGCGCCCTCGGAGGCAGGGCCCGCCTTTCGCCACTGTAAGGTTTGGAATTGGTGTTGAACGAAACGTCACAAGAACGACAGGATGTTTTCGTTCCTCACCACCAGGAACCCTCTGAATGTTGCTTGTGCTGTGCCTCCTCCTCCACCGACAAGGGCACCAAAGATGCTGCAGGCAGCTCGCTCGCGGCGCTGGGTCTTCGCTAACTGTGGCAGGTGGCCGAGCCTCGCTCCCGGGTTTGTCCTCTGCATTTCCCAGGCATTGTTTTCCCTGCTCTGTCTCTTTTCTTCAGTTTCGTCGGAGCTCCAATGCTGACCACCTCCTTGGGCTTTGTGGCCACCTATGTTACTTTTTCTTCTTCAGCTACTTCCTCCTAACCCACCGCTAGATGCTCTGAAGAACCTTTTGTTCAGAGCCCTCTGTCTACAATCTGTTCCCCTGTTTCCAAGCCCACTTGTTGGAGTTTGACTTTGGGCCTTGTCTTCTCCTTTCCAGCTCACACCTGAGTGCTCCAGGGCCCTGCCAAAGCCCCCTTCCTGCCAGCCTGGCACACCCACCTGAGTCCAGCGGCAATTAGAATCCCCAGTGCCTTCAATGTTTTCCTAAATGGTTTTTCATTCAGCCTACCGCCTAAATTCCTCGCTGGTTTAAGGACATATTCATATCTTTAAAAAGAGCTTTCATTACTCTGCCCTGAACACCTGGCGATGAATCAACCATCGCTGTGATACCCGCCACACCCCCATGGGCTGCACGCTTCTGACAGGTTCGATGCATCTCCAAGAACACTGTGCCTCAGGGATTTAATGACTCAGGAAAACGACAAGACTTCGGATGCTTCTCCTTCATATACAGCTACCCAAAAAAGAGCATTCTGGATCCCAGACTTGTTACTGAAATTTCTGCATCCTCTGAAGGTGCACGTGATCAGTGGACCACATACCTGGTCAACTGTGACTGGAAAGCAGTAGAAAGGCGATTGGGATGAACAGCTATGACCTTGCCCACAGCTTGCTTTCTAGTCGGTATGGAACACATCAGGAATTTTCACTGCCCAATTTGCCCTTCACTGTGGACAAATCAGAAAGCATGAAAGAAGTCATGTTATTCCTCACACAACTTAAAAGACATTTATGCTTTTCCTTTTCTCTCCCTCTCACTGCATTTGCTTAAGGAATTTGGAAATTTTGCAATGGATAGTCTCAGCCTTTGAAACCAGTAAAGCTTAAGGCTCATAGGGAGGAAGACTTTTGAAAGCATGTAGAAGACAACTGACAAAATGGCCACCAGAACTCATGGGCTGCCATGATAGTTTCTTTCAATACCAAAACCTGACTCAGCAGCAGCCTGGACTTCAAAGTTCATCATCTACATGTGGACTTTAGCTTGTTTTATTCTTCTTTCTAAAACTAAAGGCTTTAGAAAGGAAATGAGGGAAACTGGAGAGGTTCTTTGTCCCTCTGCCTCAACCCAGCCTGGTGTTTTACAGTTCCTCCTGCGCTAGCTCTGCCGAACAAGTACTGGAACAAGCTCAGGATTAAGAAATCATCAGGTTGGCGGCAATCAGAGGCACCACACAGTATTTACTGCCAGGCAGCTTCTAGCAAATGTGCCAGTGAGAAAAGAGCCAGCACATGGATTATAACAAACAGCTCCTGGCAGGGAGATGGCGAGGGGGCAAAGCAGAAGCTGAGACATCGCCAGCATTTTCAGTAGCCTGACAATGCACGGCGCCCATACCAAGAGGAAAAGCATAATATTGATAGTTAAAAGTGGCACCATTCAGAACCAGAAAGGACAGAAATGCTGAGGCAGAATGGCCTCGTGGTCCTGTAGTAAAGATCCCACAACTGTCTGCACAGAGGGTCTCAGCGCTGAGTGGGAAGATCCGCGGCTGCCCCCGAGAATGCTACTGAGGGCTACTCGCAAGTTTCCTGAAGGCCTGTCCTGAAGTGAGTCAGTTTGGGAAATGTACAGCACTCTTGTCTTCAGAAAGCTCTGGAGCAATGCTGCAGGTTAGAGAACATTTTATTTTAACCTGAAGACCTAGGACTGGAGCAAATCAGCTGCGACCTGAAGAACTCCACCAGATGAATGCTTAGAACTCTCCTCTGGCCCTAGGACCAGGCTTAGATCAGAGGCCCAGGGATGGATGCTCCTAAGTTTCCTGCTGGCCCAGTGGGTGGTTTTGAGGCTCATTACATTTGAGCTAAGACAGCGAGAAAGCATGACATGTCATACATGTGTATGTTTGGAAATAGGGTTTCATAGTACAATGAATAATGGAATATCACTAACATCTTTGTGAACTCCCTTGAAATTGCACTGTGTAACACTTTTACATTTTCAAAAGGATGAATGTCATTTCTCTGTGTGTGTATAGGCAAGAGAAATGCTCTTTTTTTTTTTTTTTTTTT